>OZ005741.1:234666248-234937010 GCA_963930735.1 Dioctria linearis
AAATATAAAATAAAATGAAAACTGAAGAATCGGGTTAATGTAGCGTTATCTACTGCAAATCCATCTCATACTCACTGAACTAAATTAGAAAATCTAAATTTTTGTATGGCAACAGCCAATAGTGGTGGTCCGATTTTGTTCATTTTTGAACGTGTATTTGCAATTTTTATGAAAGCACCGTGTTCAAAATTTCAGCTCTCCACGTTTGACGCGTCCTTAGACAGTTTCCAAATATATCGAGAAAAACCAAAATGTTGTATGGCAACACCAAGAATTTAGTAAATTTTTAAATTTTATTCACTATTGCTATGAAAAACACCACGTACCAAATTTCAGCTCTCTTCGTGCATTCGTTGTCAGGGCCGTGTCTAAATATATACTAAAAAGGAAATATTTGTATGGCAGCCCTACGAAGAAGCTGCCCGGCTTAGTCCATTTTTGAACATGTATTTGCAAATTTTATTAAAACGCCGTGTACAAAATTTCAGCTTTCCACATCGACGCGTTTACAAGCCGTTTCTTAGATCTCGATAAGAGCGCCATCTGATCCTGATCCTGCGATCGTTTATTTTCAAATCAAATCTCTCTAAATTAATTAGAATCATGAGTCTGAGAGATCTGCCTTCTTCCGTACATAGACTTAAAATGTTTTAATACATTTCTGTCCGGTTACACAGAGTCAACTTAACCCGAGCAGTAAATTAAAGCTCTAGTTCAAATCAAGACAGTTTCAAAGTTTGTTATACCCTAGATGAAATCTATAGGGGTATACTAAGTTTGTCATTTCGTTTGTAACACCTCGAAATAATGATGGTAGAGCAAAATTGATTGGACACTCATTCATAATATTAAAAGTTATTTTGATTTTTGCATGTCCGTCCGTCCGTCCGTGCGCACGATAACTCGAGAGCGCGTATACTTAGAGAGCTGAAACTTTGTACACGGACTTTAAAAAAAAAAGTAAAATTAAGTTCGAAAATGAGACAAAGCGGGCAACTCTTTCGTGGGGTTCCCATATAAAAATTTCGTTTTCCGCTATATATTTGGACACTGCCTGAGAACGCGTCGACGTAGAGGTAGAGAGCTGAAATTTCGTACATTATGTTTTTACTACATTATCAAATAAAATGTTAAAAATGGACTAAATCGGGTATCTCCTTCTTGGTGTTGCCATATAAAAATTTAGGTTTTTTACGCATACTTTGAAAACGATCAGTCCAACACATTTTAATTGTACTAAAAACTTCTGCAGAATACGAAATCCTATAAAATTGGTAATAATCATTTTTTCTGTGCAACAAACTGTTCTAGAAATATATACGAAAAACAACTTCAAAATCAAACTTGAATAGATAGAATAGATAGAATTTTGCAGTACACTGTGAGCTGTCATTTTATACTGCATTTTTTTACAATTGCAATTTTACAAGTTGCCTTCCATCGTGGTAGAGCGTACTATAAAATCCGCTCGCTTCGGCTTTTGGACCAGAGTATTTTTTTTTTGCTTGAGACTATTTTCCTTGTGATGGTTTCCTATGTATCATTAGACTTGCAATCTCTCGGATATATATCAGTGTTCCATGTTCGTTTACCTAAACCTAACTGGAGCGAAATATTAAGTTTACTCTTCAGTTAACCTAATCAACTTTAATAGTGAATTGTGCGTGGCGTCGGTAGTCTCATTTCATGAAGCATACTGTTTTCCGTCGACTTCAACCATATCATATACAAAAGAACTACTGCTCACTGCGAGTGTTCCGAAAAGAATGATGTTCCTCTCACTTATACCCTCAGCTTGGGCTTAAGCGACCAAATGCCGTGGTCTAAGTTCAAGCCAATTTAGCCCAAGTTCAGCTCTTGAACTAACACTGTGAAACAGTAAAATCAGTTCAGGAAAGGTTTAAACCTGAGCGAAAGCTTAAACCGGCACTGTAAAATCGGCTATTAGTCTCTGATGCCCAGTTTGAGCTTGGGCAGTAAGTTTAAGCTTTAGCCCAAGTCAAATCTATTTCAGAGTTTGTTTTTATGCTCACTCTGACACTAGTTGTTTTCAGTATATTGTGGTTCAATGAGTTGTCATTTTGTGGTGAAATTGTTGTTGCTTGATAAGCAGTTAGATCTTGATTTTTAAGGATATTTAAAACGAATCTGATTGAAAACAATAAAAAACCAAGTCTCAATTTTAGGACAAGTGAAAAATAAAACTTCGTAATTTCACTAGTTCAAAAATATAAAGATATCATTGAGGATAAATAGAGTTATCAAACATAAGTGGATCTTTATCATGGGATATTGAAGTGGAATTTAATTCAAAATCTGGGGAGCGAAATGATGCCCGGCGGATATGCTAAAAATAAAAAGAATCTTCCTACATACAAAATCAAAGTATGAACAGGCATCAGTCTGATGGATGATGGGGTATAGGTTGACGATAGAGAAAGCGAAAAAGCATTGATTAAGTATTGATTGATGGAAAACAAGAAGTGTTTAAGTTGAGTCGTCAGCATAAAGGTGATATTAAAGATCTTATCATATTTTAGGGAAGTCTAACAGTACAAGCGTAATAACCTTTTCTTTATCGATTTGCAGCTGTATATCTTCAGTAACTTTTAAGGGAGCTGTCGTGCACATATATCATGGTCTAAAACCGTATTGAGAAAGATTTAAAAAAAAATATTACATTCCAGTTATGAAGCTATCGGCTTCCAACAAATTTTTTGGAGCTTTTTGAACAGAAAATATAAAACAAATATAGGTCTATATTCTGCAACTGCCATCTTCGATCATTTTCTTATCGGAATTAATTTTATTTTTTTCCCGATGTAGAGGTATGAAGAATTTAACAAGATTGTATTGATGATATGGATCAGGGGGTGAATAATAATGAGAACTAGCTTGATAAATTTCGGCTGATTACCATTAAGGCCAAGCGTATTAGATTTAACAGAGCTTCAATAATATTAGAAAGCTTAGCTCTAAGTATACTGAGAAACCATATGAAAGCGTGAAATTGGTAAAAAAGTTGTCAGAGGATGAATTAGTAGAAGAAGTTTTAAATTCGGCATTATTCGGTACTTTGGATCTAAGTCCAATATAACTATTTCGATACAGTCATACTAGTATACTTCAGGATATTCCAAAGTTTCTTGGTTGTTGACTTAATATCAAATTTTGTTCTATGTTATTACGAAAGAATCATTTATTACCCGAGAATCATGTTCGATGAAACAAATATTATTTGCAATTGCAATGCTATTTTTCTAGTCAAATATTTGTTACAAGATAATCAGCTAGGGTCAACTTATTAACAACAATATCTAAAATGGTAACACTTCAAAGACAAATGATGAGGTGCAATTGCTATGCCAATTATTGTTGCCATGTGCCTTTGAATACCATTCTTTGGTGCCGTGTGCAACATCATGGCTTTATAAACCGTAATCTGACTTAACTCGTTTGCTTTTATAGTTTGGCAGTGCAGTGATCAACGTCGTAGTCTATTTCCTAGTGTTCTAAATTTTATTAACAAATTAGCTACATTATTTGGTTGACAAATAAAATGAAGATTTTTCTTCCGGGTATCGACTGGATTAAAGGTTTAGTTTTTGATAGCGATTAAATTATTGTCGGTATCGACTGCAATAAGAATATTACTAACACAAAACACTTGATTGGGGGAATCAACTGTAATAAAGATTCTTATTGCGCGTATCGACTGTAATAAAAAGTTTACTAACACAAATAAAGATCCTTATGAGGGTATATAAAAACATTACTAATACAAACCACTTTATTGCGGGCCCGGTATCGACTGTAATAGGGCTTCTTATTGTGGGTATCGACTTTAATAAACAGTTTACTAACACAAACCACTTTATTGCAGTTATCGACTGTAATAAAGATTCTGATTGCGCGTATCGACTATAATAAAAAGTTTACTAACACAAACCACTTTATTGCGGGAATCGACTGTAATAAAGATTCTTATTGCGGGTATCGAGTGTAATAAGACAAATACTAAAAAAAACTGTATGGTGGGTATCAACTGCAATAAAAATTCTTTCTGTGGGTATCAACTGCAGTAAAGAATTACTAACCCCACTTTATTCTAGGTATCGACTTGAATAAAGAATTATCCCAGTCCCAAACCACAATAAACTTGGTGAACAAACGAATAAAACCACGGTATTAGTAACTTTAAACCAGTGACATAATTTCACCACATTTATTCATTTATAGCGTGTTCGCTCTGACCACGGTCAGAATATCTCAATTAAAGAGGAAAGCTAAGTTGTCATCAAATAAAAAAAATTGTAGCTCCACATTAGTCATATTGGATTTAGAGACTCGCGTACATGTATGTGCTCCACATGCTTGATTAGACGTTCAAAATGGTAAAATGGCTTTCTGAAAAAATTAACATAGTTTAATTTTGGAAAAGCGTGCACGTAAAAAATGAAATGCAATAATAAGAAGGTCATAAAAAAAAACGTCGCGACATGAGTTTTTACTCAAATCAATTAAGTTTTTAGTAAAATTCAATAAGAAAACAAGCGAAAATTAAATATTTCCTGGAAGATTAGTAATTGATCGATGTAAATTAATATTGACGTTAAGATCAGGTTTTATTAATTGTTTCCCAATAATTTCTCATCTAATTATATACGTAGTTTATATAAGTTGGTAACTGCTTGGTGTTCATGAAAGAAAAAACAAGTTGCGTATATGGTATGAAATAAAGCGAGGAACCCAGACCTAACGGACTATTCGAGCGCTAATTTACTTACTCAATCATTCATTTACACACGATTTAAAATAATAGTTTAACTGAATACTATTTGTCAGAAACAAATAAATAACCGATGGAGAATCGCCAACACCAAATTGAATCCCCAATTTTATTAGCTGCCAAGTAAAAGTACTTGGCTACTGAAAAATTAGAGGTCAACGTTTTTTAGGCGACTCTCCATCTGATGTAATTTGTTTGATTTGTTTGTGCTATCATTGTACTAGCGCGTTGACTTTATCGAGGATTCAAAGTAAACAGTCCGAAGAATCGATTTTTATGAAATAAAAACAAAGTTCTAATAAAGTTCGACATGGCGTGGAATGATTGGGAATTGGAAGTCACCCCATTTTTCCTACTTTCTAAGAACTAAATATACTTAGTAAAATAAAAGACTTTGCAGTTCGCCGGCTAGAAGGCGATTACGGGTTATCAGTGGTTGATGATTTTGAAAACATAAAATCAGATAGGACTTACTGAGCAAAGGTAACCTCATATTTCTACACATCTGCTGCTTTCTATTACAATGCGTAATAGTGTGATTATCGTTGCTAAATTGCCGCAGACAACATTCCACAGATATTGCCGTTTTAACTGAATCATTTATCACGGCTTTATTTGAGTTACATAGGTATGTATGTATATTACTCGAAGTATATACATATCTACATACATGTATTACTCGCGTTTACAAACTTTGTTATACCAATGATGATTATCCTTGACACATTTTATATGTGATTGATGTGCTGCGGGGTAATTTTGATAATCATTAGAAAATTTATGATGATGCAGAGACGAGATACGATACGAATTTATTGAGCTATTACAGGGTACAGTTTTCGAGATAATTCGATTTATTCCTCATTAAGATAAAACGACGATGCTAAAATTACATGTTTATAATCATTAATGGCTTGAAATTAAGGATATTTTGCGCGGCAAAGAACACCTTATGAAATTTTTTTTTTATTGACATGAGATTGGATGCCGATGAGCAAAAGACATAGTGTGAGAAATTCCAGTAAGACAGGAATAAATTCTTCTGAGATATGGAATAACTTCTTAGCTATCGAAAGTTCAATTCGTTTTAGTGTCAAAATGAGTTATTTTATATGGACAATGTCCGCTTTTTCGGCTCTTTGATTGGTTTAAAGGCACTTTCACATTCGAAACAAGAACCGAAAAATGTAATCCAAAAAACTCAATTTATTCCACTTTAAAACAAGATTTGTGCCCCAATGATTAATAAAATCCAGGAAAATAGGGTAAATAAGAATTTTACTGAGAAAAGAGTATATTTATTGCAGATTTTTAAGAAAAACACAACTTTTATGTTATATCGATCGAAAGACTTTTTCAGCCGAAAAATTCATTACATTTTTTCGATTCTTGTTTTCGATGTGAAAGTGCCTTTTTACAAATTGATTACAAATTGATTCTTCTTGAATTGCTGAAAAATATATTTCATAAATGACTCGGAATATATTTAACATCGGTATGGATTCGATTTTTAAACATTTTAATGTATCGGGTCTATAGAATTGGTATGGATTGAGGCTGAATGACTCTGACTATTTGCTTATATAATTTTCTGGTTCATTACTCACTCATTTACTTAAATAATTTAAAAATTGACGACTTTTAATATCTTCTTTGCTTCTAATCTACATTTTTCACTTACTTCACTACGTCATTCTACTTTCGAAACTGAAACGATTCCGGGTCCGGTTATTTGCCAGCAAAGCTCGATTTCCAAATCGATGCATAAAATTCGTATTGGAATCGATTCTAAAATACATGCAATGGGAATTGATTCAATTTGTCTTACTGGATTTCTAAACGAAGTAGCAGTTTATAATAAAAATACCGATGTTTTATTCTGTGTGTTTTATTATTGCCTGCATATGAACATACATATGTGTACGAGCCATACACAACTAAGCTAATTTTAGTAACTCGGCAAAACCTCTTAATTTGACTTGCTGCCTTCCAACTTCTAACATTTAGTTGTATTTATGCTTATTTCCATTCTATTAATTTTCGAATACATTAGATTCGACATTTTGAAAAGAAGAAAACTTTTCAGATAAATGGGATTACTTTTCTCTCTCCAGGATGTGTTTTTTTGTGTGTGTTTTCAAATAGAGGTTTTCACACTCGCATGCAAAATAAACTTTGCTCATATTGATGAGGAGCTATGAAAATCATGTGAATACTCTGCGTACCTATACATAGATAGCTGCAACATATGCCTACCCTCAGCACAAAAGAACGGCTTTGTATAAAGACTTTGTAGTAATACTCCATTTTTAAATTATTTATAGACTAGATCCAGCAGACAATTCAGCGTAAGAATGTTATTCTCTGACGGTTGGTTAGAGACTAGAAAGATGAATTTAAATTATTTATTAATTTAATTTCTACACAATTAAGAGTAAAGTCATATACTAATAAGTGTAGAATAACAAATAGATGAAGAATGTATTAAATTAAACAATATGGAATATTACATATTGTACAGGCTAATTAATCCTAACGAGAAATACTTTATTAGGTGAAGATGATTGTGATTCATTTAAAGGGCTGAGACCAAATGTTTTGTAGCAGCTAGTATTCGATATTCGAGCAGGCAACTATGGGAAGTTGATATGAACCGTAATACAGCGTACCCACTTTTAAGTTGTCTGGGGTACACCAGTGAAATCGAGAATATTTCGCGACATATGGGGTCGACATGGTAATTAAAAGCGAGTAATAATTAGAGCAAAAAATCATGAAGACTTTTACGAAAATGTTATCAATTAAAAAAGAAAAAACTTGTTACTAATTTGCTGCAAAGCCTGCAGCTAGCGCAGATAGCAATAATTGATTTTTTTTTAATTGATAACATTTAGGTAAAAGTCTTCATGACTGTTAGTTTTGAACTTGGCTGGTTCCGCCTAGGGCCTAAATGGCTAACCGCTAATGTAAATACTTAGTATTTTGCTTCATATGATTCAAGAATTTAAACTGAGATTATATATGGGGTCAGCTTGGCATTCTCCTTCTGGCGTCTACGGCAGGCAGGAACTAGCTCTACTGATGAGAAAATGGGCCGAATCGGGCAACTCCTTCCTAGAGTTGCCATACAAACATTTTTTTTTGCACTCTATATTTGGGCACTGCCTGAGAGCACATTGACGTAGAGAGCTGAAGTTTGGTACCTACATGGTGTTTTTGCAGTAATAGTAAATAACGTTTAGAAAAATAGACTTAATCGGGTAACCCCTTCTTGGTGTTGCCATATAAAAATGTAGGTTTTTAACGTATACTGTGAAAACGATAAGTCCTAGACGGTTTTAATGTACTGAAAAATTCTTCAGAATGAGAAATCTTATGAAATTTGTTAAAACTCTTTTTGCTGTCCGACGAGCCGTTCTAGAGATATATGCGAAAAACCACTTCAAAAATTAAACTTGCGCAGACGGGTGACCATACCATACCATACAAACGAACATTCATCTAGGGTATCTTAAGAATTGGTCTTAGACCAGTTCTAGCTTTCTTACTTGATTCTTTTTATTATCTCAGTGAAGCTGTATCATAAGTGATTTGGACAGCCTTCTAGATTTTCCAAAAATTTCTCTGGTGCCTTTATATATATGTTACTCAATTCCAATAGTCGGATCTCTTGTCAAACTTTTACTCTTACTTACTACTACTTACTATTATCAATGCATGCTGTTATATCTAAAGTGTGTTTTATTTACCTTAAAGTAACAGTCAATTGCTCCTCTTGTAGAATGTATTAGCGTATATTCCTACCATTCTTTGAAATATCCTCTTTAATCAGGTGCAATAAGCTCCTTGAAAGATCTTATGAACTTTCGAAAATATGATTCAAGTTTACTGCAATTTTTCGAAATCTTGATTCGTGCGCTTTTTTCAAAACTAAATTAAATGTTAAAAAATTCACGTTATACTTATACCTTAATACTGCATATACCTTAATACTACATTACATTACTACTAAAGTACATATTTGTGTAAACATTATAAAAAATTAGATTTTAAATACATTCATTTCCAAAATTTATATATATGCTTGGAGAGGTTGGATGGATTCTTTCACATCGATTTTCTTGAAATCCCTCCTCTTCTTCTCCTTGTCCTCAACCACAAGTAAATTACTACAGGTTTTATGTTTCTTATTGCAATTTTTAAATCGATTACCTAGTGTTTAACCATACTGTGAAAGTTTACCGAAAATCGAGCCACCACTCAAACTCAACGTCCTTGACTCGAACGATAGTCAATAAGCAACGATTAAAAATCAATCAGTCGGTGACTGGACTGTCAATTGAAAGGGGCAGTGTGCGGTCTCCCTAATAGTGTTAGAAAGGTGATGCAAGGCTAAACGATAATAGTTTAGTCGAAGGGTTGACTTAAACCTACCTCCACTCAAACTATGGACGAACCTTCGAAATTCAGGTGTCACTGCACTTGCAGCTTTCAACTGGACTGTCTCAATGATTCATTTCCTCGGCTGCAATCTCTTACGCTGATTTAAAGAGTGTTCTCACTTCAAAATATATATATCGTATATTGAAAAGTTTTATATGGCGGGTAGTATTATTACGACCCGCTGTCACTAATTTTACGAAACTCTCTGCTTTTTGACGACCCACCACTAAACTCGCAATCACCTGTGGTAACATTACGACCCTCTCTAACAAATTGTTACGGCGGTGGCGAATGGCGGGTCATTAGAGCACCAGCACCAGTACCAGCGCCTGCACTCCGCATTATGCCTATGCATTGCATTGCGTGTTCTCTTTGCTTCCATTACCTCTTCCCTAGGAAATTGGTTTCATAAAAAATACTTTGTTTGAGAGAATTTTTGTTTACATTGCATTGTAGTAGAACAGAGATAGAATAGTAAGATGAGCGGCTGGGATTGGAATTGGTGGCCAACAAATAATCAGGCAGCAAAGTGAAACATGAAACTATGTGCATGGCTGGCATCGGCGTTTGTACATGTACAGCAATGGGGTCGGGGAGACAGAGAGAAGCTTTTTCCCGTCTGTTACCACCTGATTTTAGAGGTTAGATGAAGCTTCTTGTTAAGTTATATGTTCTATTAAATCGAAAATTTTTGGATTGGATAATATCGCTTTTCGTTTACTAAATCATACATTTAAAGCCCATATCATTTTGTATTCTATCATATTTTGGTTACTTTCATGTTAATTTCACGACGTCATAAAGTGTACGTGATTTTGAACCTATTTGATTATCGATTGTTTCTTATGGAGAGTAGGTACTCGAAAAACTCATCAGCCGTAAAATCTAAAACCATTTCTGTACTAGTATCTATGCAATCAGGATTACATCTACATCTACTGTTCTGTGAATCAGTCGCACTTCATTTACGGGGTACCCTTGATGTAGATAATTTAACCGCGTTGACATTATCGGAGTTTTCATGACATAAACAACACCCATGTATTGTGAAAACTATCACTAAAGTTCAGTTTAGCTGTTAATTCCGTTCGCAGTTTGGTCAGTGTTCTGTATAGTTTCTCCTTGAATACTGAAGCTTACATAGCAAATTTCTGCCTAAACCGATAAATTTACTCCTCGAATTTCACGTCTTTGTTAATGTCAATATTTCTACATTTGGCTAAGATGGATTGTGTATACTGAGTGGCAATAGATTCTTCTAATGGGCTATTTCAAATAGCATCAAGAAGTAGGCTCTACCAATAGTGATATTATTATGATCTGAGAATCGACTCATTCGAATCTTTGAAAATCTGAACAAAAGATTTCTTTATGGTCGAAGATATAAACAGGTATCTATGAGAGGTACTACATCAAATACTTAATCTTTGGTCCATGAGACGAGGAAAAAATTGTACGGAAGCCTCCTTAGGTTGTCATAAAAGGTACGTATACCCTGCATCAATGATTCAATCTGCAAACATTTCTAAATATTGTAGTAGTTAATTATTAAATATGTACATTGTCGAAATAAACAATTAAAATTTTGTATAAATATACATAACAATTTACCACTTTTTGTATTCTCACTTTAATATTTTCTAGTTAGTTTAATTTTCTTAGCAGCTTTTACATATTCTTATCCAAACCTACATCCCTCAATTCAAGCCCATTCAATTATAATTGTTTTGTTTCCTAACTATTTGAAAATAATTCGAAACTTCTAACTTTATAATGGAAAGCAGAAAACATAGGAAAACAAAAGTCTCCGACCAACAATGCATTCCCAAATTCCTTCCAAAATGTTCTACGTGAAGCTTTTCCCTTGGGGCTAGCTATGGCAAGAGGAGATTAAATGCTGTACTCAGGCAAACCAACATTTATAAAGCCTTGAGCTACATTTGGCATTTACTTTTTTATGTACTACCTACAATAAGTCCTAAAATTAATTTTTGCTGTAGAATTCCTTGCATTCAGAAAATATGTTCTTTTGTGTACTCCAATATGCCGAGCCTTGAAGTTAAGGTTACGCGAGGACCTCAGATGAATAATTATTACCAGCCGTTAATAAAGAGGACGGTATTGCTTGTTGTAAAAAAGGACGACATCGATCGAATATTTTCGATTCAAATACAACTCACGTATTATCTGCAGTAGACTTCGCTATCATGAGATTCGTGATATGCGCGAAAATATCTTCTGTCTTGTCTTCGAAGTAAGTATCAAGACATCTGAATATTTTGTTGTTCAAACTACAATTTCTCTGTAGATAATGCAAAAAGTAGCACTTTCACTATAAGGGATGGATTTTAGGAAATATTTTAAAAAATTTTCTAAGCAAAGTTTTTAAATTTAAGAGCACCCACCCTAAAGTAGATTGCGTATGTAGTAAAGAAGTTTCGTTGATAGTACTTATTTAAGCTTGTAGAAGATTGTGCTTCTGTGCTGTTGTCATGGTCGTCATGTAGTAATAGATTAATTGACAGGGTCGTCATATGATAAAAAGATTAGTCACGGTTTTCACGTGGAAGAAAGCGTTATGTTACGGGGATAATTAGCAGCAGTCTCATCACCTTCTTCTGGTAGATGAATGCCGGAGTAGCTACAAGAGCATAACTCCAAGATGAATGTCAGGAGTAGCTTAATAAAAAGCGCAACTCATGGGATTGGTTTAGGTGTAGCTATTAAAGCATAACTCCACCAAATGAAAAGACTAAATGCTTTGACTAAACTGCTGAACTTCCACTGTAGAACTCAGGTTTATGTTATTCTGTTCCCTTATTTATACATAAAATTGATATTTATTTTTTATGCTTAACGTTGGGTTTATTGTTGACGCATAAATGTCTATCAATTGTTGTTCGATGAACTGTGCTATGCTATATATATGTATATCATAAAATATGGATCATGTTGACCAGTTTAAGATGACTTTTATCGTTACTTAACTAAAGATAGATAATTATGTAGTTCTAGTCGGTATGAGCGTGAATTGCTATGAATACAAGTATATATTATGTGCGTTATGTGGTTTTCTTTATATTTTAAATTAGAGTCGTGCATTCAACATTTCGACATTTTCTTATTTCTTTTTAGTTTCTTTATTTGTCCGACGTCGCTCTTGTCCTTATTGATTAGTCTAACAAACATACGTTCAGGTCCATGCTTCTGAATGAGCCGCTGATCACTTTATAACTACTAAGCTGCTTTCGCTTCACCATTGAATATTGTAAAATTGTAAATTAAAAGTGTTTATAATATGTAAAGTATTTAACACTTTTCGAGCCCGTAGTCAAACTGAATTCTTCCTACAGCAGTATTTAGATCCAAATATTAAGTTAAAGTAATACTAAATAAAGAAATATTTAAGCTGCACATGTATATGTTATTCCAAACCTTCGTTTTGAGTCGTTTCTAAGTTGCGTTGCCAAATTTCGAATTAGGGTTGTTTAATGGTTGTTTCATTTTGTAATTTTCAGTTGAGCCTTTTTCTTTAAAGTGAAACCCCATATAAATTCTTTCACACACTTTCGAGGAATATAATGTTACCATGTGATCTCGACATAATACATTTTAAGAGAAAATTATTCGATGCACTCTAATCGTCGCAACTGTTTACCTCTCAATTCTCATTTACAATATAATAGAAAATTGATTGCGCAAATTATTAGTAGGTACAATTTAATTGATTTTAACATTTAACCTAAGTAAAATTAAAATATTAGCAAAACGACAACTTATAATAAGGGTCGCTAGCCAAATAATAGAATTTCTTAAAACTGTCACGCGTTTACAAAAAAATCTAAGAAAAATTGTAGCAAGTGTTATACCATTTTAGAATCCTTATTAAATGCGTCAACTTTTAAAATTAGTTGGCGTATTACATTTTTCTTTCATTACAGTCAGTTAAAGTTGGGTGAAATATTAATTTTCTATTCTTGGTTCGGCAAAATGTGACATTTTCTTCCAAGCTGGAACAGTTGGCTTAGAATTTAAAGCAACAGGTTACATAAGCACTATTCGGGATTATATAACAAAAATAAAATTGAAGAAAAGTAAAGATTTGTAGCAACAGGAGCTAAAAGACCATCACAGAGTGTACATTTTCTCGAAAACACTTAGATTTTTTTTTTCTGATAACTGTTGTGATTTGGTCTATCACCCGATTCCGGCTTGACGTCGACTTGCGGGACACCCTGTATAAATTTCAAGTTGGACAAGCTTGATTTAAGTGTTTCATCACAACTACAAATAATTTTCCGATTAAAATAAAGAGTAGATATTTTGCCCAACAAGCTATAAACATATATTAGGTAGACAGCCTATGTACAAAATTCAAAAATTTTCTGCTAGTTTAAAAATTGATAAATATCGGCTGGAAGAGAGTGATTTAAAACGTTAGTAAAAGTTCTCTTGCAGTTCATTGGCAAGCCTGATTGCAGATCTATTTAAAAAAAATAAAATAATAATAAATTATGCAAACTAACTAACTCGCACTCTGTATTATTTTCTATTTGTTTTATTATAAAATAAAGCCTAATTTTTGTTGATCATCATTATGTTTTTTTCATTAGTACACTACTTCAAATGTTAAAACTTTTAATATATATGTATACATCTCTGGAAAACATAATTCAAGTTTGCGTCAAGTTATTTTTTAGACTAAATAATAAACACAGCAAATTGATTTTTTTTTGGTATTGTGTTTTATATTTAGAGTAGTTTGCGTTACGCTTTGATAATGAAGACAGATCATGGATAGCAATTTAATTAATCCAACGATGCGTTATCCATACAGCGTATTTCGTAATTGTTGCACTTAGCTGAAGGGTTTAATAGCTGGGGTGGAGACACGTCGTTTCTACGGTAGGGGGGGGGGGGGGGGGGGGAGTTTAAGATTTTTAGTAATTCTTCCGCTTTACACCCTGTAACTTTCGTGATATACACCGTATGAAGGTGGGCACACTCAAGATGGTAGTAAACCGACTCAGCCGTCCTGTCATCAGCTTCAGTCGGAAGATGTAGGACGTCAAAGTAAAAACAAATTGAAAAAAAAATCCTAATTTTTTAAAATTTTAACAATTTTCCCGCCAAAATGCATGATAACTATACAGTTTTAGTCTCTAGAATACGAGTTATTATTAACTTTTATTCCATAAGAATTAAACAAAATTATAAGAAATAAGAGCTTTACAATTATAAAAATTCGCAATTTTTATTATTAAGGCTCCCGCTATAACCATTATTTTTAATTGTTATTTTTAACTGTTATACAAAAAAAACTTTTTGATATTATTTTGAGACTTTTATTTCATAAAAGTCTTTTTAAGAGTCTTTTCATACTTTTATTTTATAAAAATCTTTTTAAGTCTTTCTTTTTGCTTATTATTTAAATATTTACAGAATTTACGGTCTGATTTAAAAAAAGCGTCGTCCGCTATTTATGATAATATTTTTATCGATTTTATCCATACGGGCATTCATATAGGATATCATAAGTGGTGGTCTTTCAGACTAACTCTAGCCTTTTTACTTGATTTAATTTAATTTAATTTTTTTGTTGTTATTTTTGTTTTTGTAATTTCCTTTTATTTAAAAGAAAAGCCATTCTGGGATTCGAACGCGTTACAGACAGACAGAGTCTGGACTTTTCTTAAGATTATATGATATAAACGAATTATGTTATGTATGTATATGGATCAAATCGATTAAAATGTTATAACCAGCGGGAGAGTTTTTTTTACATTAGACCGTAAATACTTTATATACTTATTTAAAAATAAAAAACATGAAGAAAGACTTTTAAAACGATTTTTATAAAATAAAAGCCTCAAAAGATTTTTATAAAATAGAAGTCTTAAAAGGCTCTTAAAAAGACTTTCATAAAATAAAAGTCTCGAAATACTCTCAAAAAAGGTCTGAAAAGACTTAAAACTTTTACTTTGTACTCTTAACTTTTAAAAATAAAAGTTAAAAGTATTATTAAAATTTATTTTTTAAATATAAAAGTTTCCAGTCGGATCTCACTTAAAAAAGACTTAAAGGAGAGTTATTTTCAGGCTGGTTTTATTACAAGATTTATAAACCGCGAAATGTTACCTTTAATTTTACTTGGCACATGTATCTGCCTCAATACAACCGTTTTTCAGATATTTCCGTTTCTATGATTCATAATTTCATTCATTTTGCTAATAATAGTAGGTGCGATTGACATCACCTGTAGCAAAATTAATAAAATTATTAATCATAGAAACGGGAATATCTCAAAAACGGTTGCATTTAGGCAGGTATATGCGCTTAGTTAAATTAAAGGTACCATTCCGGGGTCTCTAAATCTTGTAATAAAACTGTACAATTTATCATGCTTTTTGGCGAGAAAATCGTTAAATTTTGAAAAAATTAGGATTTTTCTTAAATTTTGTTTTACTTTGACGTCTAAGATGAATCTCACCTCTCCCCCCCCCCCCCCTTCCACATAAAATTTTTTGCTTGTCTCTACTTCAATTGTCAAACCCTTGTGCTAGGTGTACCATTTATGAAACACACTGTATATATCGTATTTATATAAATTACTAAGTGCATTTATTGCTTAACAGCGTGATGAATTCCAGTATACACATTTTTGCGTCGCTTGAAGACTTTCCTTGACAAAACGTTGATGACAAAACGCGTTATGACTATAATCTTCAAAATTTAAAACCAACAAAATCGAAATTCGAAAAATAAAATCAAGAAACCGCAAATCCGCAGGATTTTAAATTTTCTGCAATTTTTTTATTAATTTTATTTATATGCACTATTCTGGAAAGCGCAGATTTGTATCAATTTTTTATGATCCCCAACGCAATAGCTGCTGAAGAATTTGTTTTACAACAATAATGCAATGAAACAGAAGACATGAATTTGCTCGATAAAGAATCGGTAGCAGTGCATAAGAAAGCGGAATGCCCACTTTTCCAACAACTTTAGGCCCGACACCTCCAAATATTAGAGATTTGTTAAACGATGCATTATAATATTCTGAGCGACTTTCTTGGGTGAAAAATTCGACTTTTCTACTTCTCGTGATTGCGCGGATTTGGTAAATCATGGAAAATGACTTCCTATGAGAAAAATGTTTACAATAGGGCACTAATAGCCACGGAAGAAAGAATTACAAAATATATGCAAAATGTGGTAGCTGGGGTGTATGTGACTCAAGTGCATTAAAATGGGTTTTCCGGCGGCAAAAACGTCCCGAGAAAGTTTTCTGAATCGGGAAAAGAGAGAGAAAAGATTTCTTCCACGAACTGTAGCTTGTAATGAGCTTAGGCGAACCGTGTAACCCGTTTTCCGATTGGACATAACCCTACCGAGTTAGAGCCGATCTAAGGTGAGAAAAATCTAGTACCTCAGTTCGAATAAAAAATAGGGAAATACTAAAAAATTGAGTATTGGAATGGCTATAAATATCTATTTAAACCTCCGGAGTGTTGGTGGTCAAACTTCTTCTCAGGACCTAAGGAATTCGGTTCTGTACTACAATTTCCAAAATGTACTATATCAAACTTTGACCCCCTCTCCCCAGCTTTCCGCCACTAGATAGAAATAAAAATTGTTAATAAAAAATGCTCACAGTATCATACTTCATCGTTTAAGATATCCCTAATGTCTGGAGGTGTCGGACCTAAAATGGGCATTCCCCTTTAAGAGAGTCACAAAACTAAGATTATCACGAAGAAAAAATTAGAGGAAATCATGGAGTCAAAAAAAAAACAGCAGCATGTATATTCGTAAATATAGAAGCTGTCACTTAAAAGAACGTAAGGTTGTAACCTTTAACCTACGTCAATTAAAAAATTAACATTCTGCAAAACTATTTTCTGTTGGGTTTAGAATGAACTCTAATTTTCGACGACTAGATGACAAGTGTCAGGTCTTCCTTTTTATAAATTAGAGATACATGAAGTGAATGAAACCTACGAGCAAGTAACTAAAGGAGAGGTTCATCAACAACAATTTTCGTGGAAATTTCAAAGATGTGTAAGTTTCTATGTACACTATATAAAATTTGCATGGCAGGCGGATGGAAAAAAAGTTTATGTATGCAAAAGATTTTGGCGCGGGTTTTGAAAGAATCAGGCAAAATTGTATACCAGCAGCAGCATAATGAGCACTAGTAATATAAAACAATCTATTGAGGTTCCCGGATCCCCAGTTGGCCTATTTCCATCTTCGGTTGCCGAATAACTTGCCATAAAATTTCTTTTTTGCTAAATCTATACGAAGACAAAATATATTAAAAATTAAGTGCTTTTAACAAAATTACAAATATTTTAATTCCCAGTTTGTTATTAAAAAAGAAATAAATACAGTGTTACACATAAACAATGTAAAAAAAAAACCTTTTTAACCTCCTTCCGATTTTAATTTTACCTGCGACTTTTGTGGTAGGGCTTAATATTGCAGGCCGTAACAACAAATTCTTTGAATGTATTAGAGTAGTAAAATTTCGTGCTGCGTTTAGCAGTATTCCTTATGGAAAAATGCATTACTTTCAACATTAACTTTCTGCATAATGTAAACAAGCCTCCGTACTAAATGGTTGATTGAGGGTCTATGTTGTTTAATTCTTTATGCATTTAACAGTACAAAAAATGAAGTACACCCCGATTTAGAGTTACTTAGAAACCCGTGTAAACTTCCTTGTATTTTTTTACTGAAGAATAACACTACACATAATAACCGGCCAAGTGCGCGTCGGACTCGCGCACGAAGGGTTCCGTACCATCGTACAAAATTTAATACTATGTACTTTTTATTTATTTTTTCAAATGACAGTAGGCGTAATGTGAAAAAATAATGCCTACTTTTGATAATAATAATGAATGAGAATAAAACGAGGAAAAAACGCCGAAAAAATCACATTTTTTGTATGGGGGCTCCGTTTATTATACCCTAGATGAAATCTATAGGGGTATACTAAGTTTGTCATTCCGTTTGTAACACCTCGAAATAATGATGGTAGAGCAAAATGGATTGGACACCCACGCATAATATTAAAAGTTATTTTGATTTTTGCATGTCTCCGTCCGTCTGTCTGTCTGTGCGCACGATAACTCGAGAACGCGTACACTTAAGGAGCTGAAATTTTGTACAGGGACTTAAAAAAAAAAGTAAAATTAAGTTCGAAAATGAGACAAATCGGGCAACTCCTTCGTGGGGTTGCCATACAAAAATTTCGTTTTCCGCTATATATTTGAAAACTGTCTGAGAACGCGTCGACGTAGAGAGCTGAAATTTAGTACGTGGTGTTTTCATTGTACTAGCAAATAACATTTTAAAATTGGACTAAATCGGGCAACTCCTTCTTGGTGTTGCCATATAAAAATTTAGGTTGTTTACGTATACTGTGAAAACGATCAGTCCAAGACATTTTTATTGCACAAAAAACTTCTTCAGAATATGAAACCTATTAGACTGGTTATAATCATTTTTTCTGTCCGACGAACCGTTATAGAAGTATATGCTAAAAACCACTTAAAAATCAAAATTGCTCAAATGGGTGTCCATACGAAATTTCATACGGACATTCATCTAGGGTATCATAAGAATTGGTCTTAGACCAATATTAGCTTTTTTATTTGTTTTTAATTTAATTTTTATTATTCGCTGTAATAGCGGCAATTGAAATACACACTCTGTGAAAATATCAACTATCTACCTGTTCATGAGATACAGCCTCGTGAAGGGCGGACGGGCAGCGAGCGAAGTCTTAGTAATAGGGTTCCCGTTTTTACCCTTTGGGTATGGAACCCTAAAAATGAAAAAAAATGCTTTCAATTCTGTTGCCTTCATACCGAAAATTACACTGGAAAGCAATCAGAGCTTTGTAGTTGCCTATTGAGTTATATGAAAAAAAGAGCTTTCAAAGTAGAACACACAGTAAATTCTTAAGTATAAGAATGACAAGAAACAATGTTAACCATTTTTTATACTATCCCATAATACTTCCATCAATTGAAAAATATTTCCCACCTTCCATATTAAATAATTCAGTTTTTTCATTTCAAACATAACTAAAAGTATTTTATTTTTAAATCAATGGATCGGTAGAGCTACACATTTGCCTCACATTTCTGCGAGTTGCGCTCGCTCACTTCACTGTGAATCGATAGGGCGGCAATAACTTTTAAATTATAATTCAAACGTAATTCAAATATTAGCCTATTTTATAGGCACATGTGTTGCTTTTATTGTAGTATAATTTATTATTAGGTTTTTATTTATTTTCAAAAGAAAAGCAGTTTCAAACAAAAGTTGATCTTATTTAAGAAATATTTGCTCCTACTTTTAAGTGAGCTTTCATTTTTCTGTGTGTTTTATCATTTGTGGTATCCCTCCATAGTAAAAATGATGTGATGAATTCATCATGAGCCGATAGAGAAAAGTAATGATGAAATCTGTTCTGGACCCTGGACTGAACTCATTATATACTTTTCTTAAGCATAATGAGCTTTTCCCCATGATTATTAGATGAGCAGTTAAATGAGTTGTTACATTATTTTCTAAATGATGACATTGATATATAAATTAGTTCAATTATAATATCGCACGATCATTTCATTTTACATCTGCATGTTCTGATTTTGCGTACATTTCCGATTTTGATTCTAATATTTTTTTTTCTATTAAAACGAACCAAAAAACAAAATTTATAAAAAATTCATAAAAATGCTTTCACGTAACATAATTCACATCACAGCATTTTACACAACTTTCTTAAACGAACGCTATTTTCAAATACACGTACTACACGTCAAAAGCAAAAACTTTACTGTTTTTTTTTAATAAATACAACAGGCATTCATGATAATTTCATGGAAATGCACATGAATTTTGAATATGGAAACGCTCATGTGCTCATCAAAAGACTCATCGAAAGGGTCAGTATCAGAAAACTGAACCCGCATTCAAAAGCAGAGAAATTTACTTTACACATGTATTTATGTGCAATTTCCACAGGCAACAGTGCTAGTTTACATAAGCTTTCCCCCGAGTGGAGAGGGAGGGTAGATTTCGAGACCGATTCAGTGGCGGATCCAGGATTCTGGTGAGGGGGGGGCGCACCTATGGTTTAAAAATGCTATATGCTGAAAACTGAACAAAAGTTTGAAGACACACGCCACCACTCGCAAATGTCAAATGCACAAAATTTATCATTTAAAAGATACGAGTCGAACAGATTAGCAAGTGGCTACCATTCGCAATGAAGAAAGTTGCTCAACGTTCGTTGCCACTCCCGAAAGTCAAATCTTAGATTATTCATTTTGCTTTGGTGGAAGTGCAAAGCTTCCCAATCATCCATTTTAGTTGGTAAAACTAAGGAAAGCTATTTTATTCAAATTCACGAATCATCATAAATTTTATCTTTGTAAAATAAAGGAATTAAAAATTTACATTTATTTTAAATAGCAGTCACAGAATACAGGCAATACATACCTTGTACGTATATAAGATAAGAAAGTATGACTTCTTTTGTTTTTATATTATTAAACCAAGCTCAGGAGATATGCTATGAATTATGATGCAAAGTACAGCATGGCAAGAGGGTGATAAAGAAAGGAATTAGGGAGCGTGAGGAGAGTGGTGAAGGTGCCGAATGTAGTCACCCTTAAACATTCGCAGATTTCATGCCGGAGGAACGACAGAAGATGGTAGAATGTTCCACGTTCGCACTGTTCTGGATAAAAACTCAACACGGAATTTTACTCTACGACCGAAAGTATTTTGATGGGCAAAAGGATGTGCGCGGCTTGTAGTGCGAGTATTACATGCAGGAATCAGTAATAAGACTAGATATTTCATCAGAACATTGACCACTCATGACGAAATCAACATTGCAGCGGTACTCGAGTGAGTTCATATGACAAGATTTTGCCACATCTCTAATGAGCTTAAGGACTTGTAGAGAAGCGTTAGAATCGATGGGCTGAAATGTTTCTTACACCTTTGCCGAAATCCAAGATATTCCGATGCTTATTTGGCAACAGAGAAGTTGTGATCTGTTTAGCTTAACTTACTGCAAATATTAATGTCAAGAATGCATAAAGACGGTCTATCTTCTTGCTCCATCAGAAGAAACGGGAGTGGAAAAACTATTATTTTGTTTTACAGAGATGGGACAGCTTTGGAGCTTAGATGTATTGAATTCGATGCGATGCTCCAAGCGAGCGTATTATCAAGGTGGTTCAAGGTTCAGAAAGTTGCAGTGCATAGTTTTCTGTCGCAGAGCAGTTGAGGTATCTGACCTTCCCCCTGTAGTGTTAAAGAACACGGTGCTGCAATTTTCGAATCGTGTAAAAAATCTTGGTATCTACCTTAATTCTAGAATTCAATGCTGTGACCATGTTAACGATATGACAGGTAAGATTTGTGGTGGGCTTCGTCGGCTGTGATTGTCTTCGGGAATTTTGTCTACGAACATGCGTTCGATGCTGGTTAAATCTTTGATTCTATCGTACTTTTCCAATGGCTGTTTCCCTTTCCCTCACTTGTGTTCCACCTCTTCAACCAAACTAAATGTGGCTTTCAATGACTGTACAAGTCTTTTTTTTCTGCCTTAGGAGATTCGATCATGTTTTGGAACATCGTAACCATCTACTTGGTTGCTCCTTAATGCAATTTCTACATAATTACATATATTCTTAAAAACCTAGTTATTTATTTAATAAATTAGAATTTTTGGGCCATACAAGGCGTTTCGATTTGCTGATACCAAACTTTCATTATTCAGTAATGAAAAACTCTTACTTTGTTCGTGCTGTTCGAGTTTCGCATATCTTACCATCCGGTATTCAGCGTACGAGCCCGACTCGTTGGTTTATGGAGCAGATAGCGCGCTGTAACACCATTTTGGAATAGACATTTGGTTTTGTTTTAGGTAGTCTTTGTGTTTTTTGGTTCTTATAAGTTTTGTATTTTTTATTTCTTTTATTTTATTTATTTATTTATTTTAATTATTATTTTATGTTTTAAGTATTATTTGCTCATTTTATTTACTTTACAATTTTTCACATTTAATTTTTAATTTGTATATTTTTTAAATTTATATTATTAGTCGCTTACCGATTTAATTTTAATTCCGCCATCTTTTCGTACTAAAAAGATATTTATATTCTTGTAGTACATAGCCCTAAATAAACAATTCTATTCTATTCCACTATTGTTATATAGAAAAACAAATACTTCCATAGTTTTTAAATTTTTTAGATAATGTTTTTGGGCCACTTCTAGACGATGCCTAAAACAAATAGTGTCTGAAAGTAGAAGGTCCTACTCCTCTAAAAATTGTCTCTGAACAAAAAAAGGCTTTCATCAGGACGAATAACTCCAGAGTTGTATGGCAGCGATTTCAGAAATGAGGGTCGAATTTGGAAAATATAAAATTTTCAAATAAAAAAAAACCTTCCATACCGTGAGGACGTGAAGAATGATGTATTAAAATTTGAGATGGATAGCTTGAAAACTCTCGTTTTTAGTATCAGCATAAATTTCATTTCTGTGTTATTCTAATCATGCAATCTCGTTTGATAGGTGTGGTATTCTCTCCCCAAGAGGAGTAAGCAATATGAAGGGTACCGCCATAGGCAAAACTATGGATGGGATTTAAAGTAAGGGAAGGCAGATCATTGGAGATCGGCATTTATAGGGTGAAGTTCTGGTGAAGATCCATCTAGTACAACCGGTATTATGCGATCAGGTAAAAATCTTCCAATCTATAATAGAAGAGGAGGCACACGTTTTATTTAAATTATCAGGACGTGCAGCTATGGTGACGTTGATCTACTTAAGGACCTTGAATATATCGCTCGTATGGATGTGTATTGGCTCTTGTACACATCTACAAGGGAAATGTGAAGTGGGTGGAAAAGGAGTGAATCTAACAGTCCAAAATATTACTTTTATTCAGGAAGTCAAGAATCACTTCATTGTAAACTAGTGAAGGATTAGAGGAACTGCTGAAGTTGCTCCTGATGGTTTTGACCAGGGACCAGAAACCGTTGCTGCCTTTGCGTCTTACCAAGCTTCTACCATTCTGGTCAAAAAGAAATTTTTCGTTTTGGATAGTTTTTCAGTTCTGGACATGGATGCAATTGATAGGTGCGAAAAGCAGACTATTTCGCTTTTAGTGATTGGTTGTACTTATCGTTAAATCAAGAGCGATTTTGATGTTGTTATGATCTGCTGTATAAATACTGAATGTATTCGCTTATGCCCGAGACTTAGAATTGTACTAATTTCAATTCTTCAACATGCCTTGAAGCAAAACAGACTGACCAATCAAATTCTCTAGGATACTCATTGAAACTTTCCCAATCTGCAGATTTATTTTGTTTTATTTAACGTTTGGGCTAAGTATTCTATAAAAACTACTACATTTTACGAAATAGTAAAAAAAAAGTATTTAAAAACTAATCTCACGTTTTAAATGTAATAACATTCACTAAAACAATGCACAATGACTTGTTCGCCGTTGTGTTCTCCAAGTACGAGTTATAATTGTGTTTTTAAATGTTTATTTTGCCACGCCGCGGCGATAATATTCTAAGAAGCCGTCTTTACACAGAAGGTTTATCAAAGACCTTTTGGCAGCTGTTTTCAATTAAAACAATACTTCCATCGCATTAACATGAATAGGTCCTGCTTCAAACAAACCGAGCAAAGCGACGCTCATGTACAGGAAACCGCGCTTCCTGCTTTCTCCATAGGCTTCAACAACCATGATCGAAGGCCAAGGTACTAGCTAGCGCCTGCGTTCCTAATTGTATCATATTGAACGCTTCTCGAAATTGTTACGTTTTTTACAAAGGTGCAGCAGAATAGATGTGAATCATTGTGTTAGGAAAAATTCAAAAGACCTACTGCAATTTTCTTAGACTGCTTCAGGGCCCCCCCCCCGCGCGTTCCTTAGCTGGATCCGCCCCTGGACCGATTTGCTTTTTTTACTAGGGCTGGTAGCGCACTGATGAGGTCATGATGATTGGTTAGATAAAGGAAATGCTGGTTTTTGCTCCAGCACCGGGACTAAACCTATTTATATACTTCGCAATTAACTGATAGCTCAACACCAATTATCTCCCTTTCATTAGTGCATTAGATGCATTAGACCGACAGATCAGATTTCATAACAATTTATTGGTGAGCTGATAGATGAGTTGGCGAAGAAACTCATCGAGGAGCTCTGTAAAAAAATTACTTGTCGTACAATTTATTCATATTGATTTGTTTATATTATGCAGAAAGTTAAAGTTGAAATTAATGCATTTTTCTATAAGAACAAATGTTAAAAGAAGTACGAAATCGTACTACTCAAATACTTTTGCAAGTGCCTTTGCGTCATGGCCTGGAATTTAAAGATGGCAATGGCTAGGGTAAGTTGCGGTAATCAAATAAACAAACACCTATGGAACATCTAGACACAGATGTAAACAAATGTTAGAATGTGATAATATATAAAAATCATCATGCTCGGAACGCAAAAAGGGGATATACATATATATATAGGTAATATCCAGTGGCATCTTTTTTAGTTTCTTACTCGTAGAATGAATCCAATTGAATTGAAACAATTATGGAGGCTAGAATTATAGCAAATATTATAGCTGATAAGCGCTACATTTGAATTTAACTAATATCATAAATTACAATTTTAATTTAATAACAAAATCTGTTGAATAATTTTCAATTTAAATAAATTAAACAAAGCTTTAATTGAGTAATTATTTGAGTCTATATATTGAATTGTGTTATGACAAGGGTAATGTTTGAAAATATTAAGGATATTTTAAAAATTTGTTGTCTTTGTCAACTTGTAACTCCCCACACAAGAAGAGTAGAGAGATGGTGATTATTTCTTGGAAAGCTACCACCAAATCGACTCATTGTGAACCGTCATCTGCTATACAATTTTTTTACGTCTCAACCCTTACTTAAAATTTTTCCATTTATTCCAAAACAGAAAATTTTTCTAACTCAATATTTAATTTACGTTGAATGAAATATTTTTACTCACTGAAAGTATAATAAAACCAACATTGAATTTCATAATGGAAAATAGTTGCACTCTAAAGTCCATCAATAATCGTAAATTTCGACAAAAATAATGTAAATATTATCAACTTAGCATATTAAAGTCTTCTGTATTTGACTAGATATCTACTAGTAATTGGTACATATTACTCTTAATAACGTATACGAAATCAATAACCTTTGCTTGTGGTTAGATGCTAAACTTACATTTGTTGTCCCTAATTATCCAGTGGTTTTGTGTGGAATAGGATATAGGAGGCCTGATTATTACCTTTGTTTCCTCATCTCTGCAGTAATTCCTAAGCAAATAGTTGTATGGCAGAGAACATAGAAGAAAGGGTGTCCGTAATTGAAACAAAGGTACAGCAAACAATATTTGTGGCAACACTCCAGTTTATTAGAAAACCACGCAGAATATTAATACATCGTTCAAGACATAAGTTCCATTTAAGAAGATCGTGAAAAGTGCTTCGATTGTAAACAATGAAAGTGTGCAAACGTTCTTCTACAACCAGCCCTTATTCAACAAATTCATTGTCTGTTCTAAGAGGCTTAAGGTTAAGAACTAAAAAGCTCATGAAGCTGATAGCATTCTTAGTAAGGTAATTAAACAGCTTGATTTGGCCCTATGGAACTCTCTATATGAACTGTGAATTCATACGTACATATTTCATGTCTACTAAGGGGAACTAATACCCCTGATTCTCTCATATATGATTCCCATCCATGAAAAGGGTGCAGGCATGTATGTGGCAATTATCGAGGAATATCTGGGCAATATGAAAATTATGGAATCAATATCAAAAACTTGTCAAACATCTTATAAGAAAGGCGTTTTCATAATTCTCTGATGATGAATCGTATACGCTGCGGCATTTTAATTTAAACTGTGTAGTAATTTCGACATAAAACTTTTTATACCCTTGATGAAATCATAGGGTACAGAAAGTTTATCATTGCGTTTGTAACGCACAGAAATAATGCTGGTAGAGCAAAATAGATTGAACACTCACGAATAATATTAAACTAACTCCTGTGTGGGGTTGCCATATGAAAATTTCGTTTTTCACTATATATTTGGACACTATCTGAGTACGCATCAACGTAGAGAGCTGACATTTTTTACACAGCGTTTTTATAAAAATAATAAATATATTTTAAGAAATGGACGAAATCGGGCTACCCCTGCTTGGTGTTACCACACAAAAATTTAGTTTTTTTTATAAATGCTGTGAAACTGACATTTTTTATTGTACTGAAAATTTCTTAAAAATATGAAATCCTACGAAATTGGTTATTATAGTTCTTACTGTCCTACAAATATATGTAAAAAACCACTTAAAAATCAAACTTGCACAGATTGGTGACCGTACGAAATTACACACCGGCAATCATCTAATATATCATAAAAATTGGTCTTACGAATTCTAGGTTTTTGCTTGCTTCTGATCTGTATTTCGAATAAAGTACTGGTTACATAGCACTCGTTCAATTCTGTTATGTAAAACTATAAATTCTGTGTTTTTCTTTTAAATATTATGTAGTTGCACAAAACGGATACAAATCGAACGAAAGAGTTGAAAAACTCCTAATCTTAATGAATGACAAACTCTTCAAAATTCGGCATTTGTTTGTTTTGTAAACAAGAAGAAACTTTAGGAAATGTCATTAAATGAAGTATAGGTCTACGTAACAGATGTAATTCTTCAAATTGTACTAGTTTGGGTAGTGTGAAGGTCAGGGGCGGCGACTTCATGGCTGCAAGGGGTCATTTGCAAAAAAAAAATATATTTTATGGGGTGCTTAGCACTCCAAAACACAGACCAGCCAGCCAAGCCCTGTTTAGTTGAAAACAATTTTCGTTATTGACTTGATGAATTTCAAAAAACTTAACGCATCCCATAACATAACCGTTATGCTTACCGATCGTGAAAAGAATATGAAACGGATTCGCTTTTGAAGACTGTAACCGAGATTCTTAAAAAGAAAAGGATGAACGAATTCAACAGTATTTGGGAAGAAGCCTTTCAATCGGCTAAATTCTAAATTTAGATGAGCCTGTGGCTGCCACGTACAAGATTACCAAAAGATACCACGAAGATACTCCTTGATTTCCATTCAAGATATCGAGCCTTTTTGTTTTTTAAATAATGATCGAGCATTCAATAGTTTAGAAAGTAGATTCAGCACCGCAGCGGTACATACAGAGCTGAAATTTTGCACAGCGCTTTTTTAAAGAAAATTTAAATTCGAAAATGCGATAAATTGGGTAACGCCTTCGAAGGGTTTCTATACAAAAATGCAAGGTTTCAGTATATATTTGGATACTTCGTAAGAACACGTCGACGTAGAGAGCTGCAATTTTGTATATGATGTTTTCATAAAAATAATGAATATAATTTTAAAAATGGTGACCCGTTTTGGTGTTGCCATACCCAAATTTTAGTTTTTTTACGTATGATGTAAAAATTATCAGCTCTAGATGGTTTTATTGTACTGACGAGTTCTGAAAAAATATAAAATCCTGTGAAATTGGTTACAGCAATTTTTACTCTACTAACTACTTGAACAATCAAACTTGCACAGACCATACAGCGTAAGAATTGGTCTTACAAGGAGAGCGTCCCTGCTCGTCATCACCGAATTCGTCCAAATTCACAATATATGTAGCGTTTGACTAGAAGTGACGCAAGTGGGAGCTCCAGATGATAATGCAAAACCGAAATAATGCAGCCCGGAGTTTTGTAGGCTTACCCCTTGGAAAATGCTCAAATTTGCAAATTTTTGCGGAATTGCAGCAGATGTTGAACGAAAGCGCCAAATTCATTCGGATAAACTGCCAAGCACAGAGGAAGTATGTATATGACCCATTATGTAAGTGGTATCTAAGTGAGTTTCAAATATCGCCGCTAGATGGCAAAAGTCGGTAAGCAAAAATATTTTATTTTTTTAAATAGGTAAATGGCATCCGATCATCCTGATATTTTGTACAGATAATCTCTTAATAAAAGCGTATCCATAAAAAAGCAAAAAAAAATGGATTAATCGATAATTTGTAGAAAAACATCTCGAAGAGATTTTTTCAGACAGAATATTGACTACAATAATTTTGTTTTCGGATTAACCAAAAATTCTAGTGCCATTATTTTAAAAGAAGAAGAATTTTAAAGAAATGGGAGATTTTTGTCTTTTAGGGGCCTAGGGTTAAGGGGAGAGAAACCTCAATTAGTAATCGATCTCTCTAAAATCTACATATGTACGCACATAACAATTTAAAATCATTTCAAATAATTCAAGCAAATCGTTCATTTAATTGAAACGGTCTAGAATTTGATAGAACGGTCGCTACATAATCGCAGGACTTATACTTCGATTTATTTTGTTTTGATATTCTTTTACCAAAACATTTTACCTCTCTACCTCAATTTATTCATAAAGCTTACCGTCGTATAAAATAACATAAAAAATTTTAATTTGTTTGCACTTTAATGACATTTTGTCATTTTTTCAAAAATAAATTAAAAAAAAAATTTTACATCATTTTTCTGCTGATTTTGGCACCTAAACAAAATTTCTTTCCAAAGAAAATACCTATTAAGTATGGTTCATTGATCTGGAAATATCATTGTCCAAAGCTTCCTTTTATCGGAGGAATGACTGTAACATATGTGTGTTAATGGGGAAAGGAAACAAAGTTAAGCTTATCTATATCTTCATAAATTAAACGGTGTTATCGAATCAACTAACAGTTAATATAATATATTTTGCCCATTTACATAGGACATTTGTTTGACATTTCTTTGAACAAATCCAAGCAGAGAAGTACGGTTGCAGTTTGTGGTTTTATTTCTCATAATAAAATCAGTTGACTTTTATGTTTTATATTATCTGTAGAAGGTGTACATAATTATTGTAAATGCTATAATACATATATGTATACCATAGAGATTAAAGGATGATTAATAACTTAGCAAGACCAGTATTATATGAATTTAAGCTCTGCTAATGGTCTAGGTATGTGTAGAATATCCACTTACCATAGCGCAACATTTTTGTCAAAACCTCGGAAGCAGTTGACTAATTTGTCGTACTTTTAGGCGTATATTCTGCCATTAATTTATTCTAAATTAATTTTAGTTTATTTTTTGGTTGATGAAAAGGATGAATCAAAATGAATATGGTGAATATAAAAGTACGACAAATTTGTGGTGAAATGTCAAAATATGTGACTAACATATACGCCTAAGCTATGAAAAAAGATCAGAATCACACGCCCCAGTAGGGTGATTCCGATCTTTCGTCGTACTTGAATGTCAAAATATACGTCTAAATGAAATGAACTTTTTACTGATTTTTTCATGTTTTTATTCAGGTCAGCAACTCTTATAGATGACGTAGAATGAACTGAAAATGACACTTCACATTACAAATTTAAATAATATTTCGAAATTAAGCATTTGTAGTGCTCTAATTCATCCTGCTGCCTCTTTTGAAACTGCCATCCAGTAAAGAATCATTTCTTCCATCTCAATCCTATTTTTGGCAAGGTATCGAAATCGAAATACATTCTTAAGAGCATTATGAGAATCCTGATCATTATTTACCTTGATATCTGACAAAATGCTGGATTTCATTTAAATGGATTTGGCATAGTAGGCCTCGTATCAGAAAAGTTTACGTACATCTTAAAATTAAATCAAAAAGACAAATAACGAAACTCAAACTCTGATGAGGTAGTGGAGCCTTACGGTAAGGAATCTGTTACCAAAAAGAACTCTTTTTGTACTCTCACCCATTCTGAGAGTTATTTTGACTGATGTAATATCATTTTACTTCAGTGTGGTAATAGTAACACATCAATGGTTTTCGGAACAATAGCATATTTACGTACAGGCCCATCATAAAAATTAGAAAATATATGAATATAAGCTTCCTAACCTGAGGTTTCTGTACGATGGGGTTGAAACGAATTAAAGCATGATAAAAACAAGCTGGAATAAGCTGTGAGTTGGCATATATTCCTTAAATATGAAGATACGGATTAGGCGATTTTCATCCTAAGAATGCCGGGTAAACGCACAGTAACGCAGTACCCCAATAAATTTAAAATGCCAACATTTACTAGATTAGCACAGTAAAAGAATTCAGTGACAAGCTACTAGATTGCCATTAATTTGCAACAAACTAAGAACTATCTGTGAAGTTTTCTATAGGAAATGTTCCTTTGTATAATTCACAATTGCTTTTTGAATTGATATGACAAGTAGGGCAATGTAGATTCATTAGGCACCTTCAACCGCCTACCTGAATCTCGCGCCTACATTCCAATAAAATTGAACTGGCTTTTCCGGGAGACCTAGAAAATCCACCTCCGTCTCCAAACCTTGCCTACAAGCCTCTAAGCCTATACGTGAACAACGGAAGACTATTAGTTGTACGCGTATCGAACGGAAGCTGTAAGTTGGTACTTGTACAGCGGAGAGCCATCCTAAAAGCCAGTACGTGAAAAACGCAAATCAACAATCGGGTCACCAAGAAGACAATATTGCAAAAAGATATTCTGTGAATTTTGTATTTTTCTCGCCATTGGTCCTTCAACAACACAATATTTGCCTCAAAAGGTACAAAAGGTTGCAAACCATTTACAGTCGCAAGGATAAGTAGCATGATCAAGAACTGGAAAATATCAGCTTTTACATGAAGTGAATTAGTCGCCTTAGAGTACAAATGGGCTGTCACATGGAGAGGTTCTATAGATACTTTTGTGGTCGATGGAGATATACGAGCTTTCAGATAATGACTTTTTGTGTAATATGCTATGGCCCAACTAAAGGATCTGAAGAGAATAGTAAATATACGTTATAACCGTGAATAAATAAGGTTTTCGATATTATTTTAAGCAGAGAGAGGTCACTGTATTAATGGATGACTTAAATGCCGAAATCTGCTCCGGCAACATGATCATGAAGATGCGATCAGAGGCAACGCATGAGTTAAGTGGGGCCAATGGTGATGGAGACACTTTCTCAACTACAAAAGATACGTGAGGAAACCTAGGTATTTGGATATGTCCTGTAACGCCAGCAGCAGTCGGAAGAACTGTACAAGTAGAGGGCACAACAACTTGGACTATCTGAAGCAAGCTGAAAGTTGTCGTATAATATACAGTTCACTTGAGAGCATTCGTCTCAATTACAAATTTTATTTTCATTTCTGTAGTACATACATATTATGCATAGTAACTATAATATGAGAGGACAGTAGGACCAGTATGTGCAATTTTACAGAAATTGTAAACTTAAAACTAGCGAGATATTCAGAAATATATTTAAATTTACAACTAGCTATATGATTTCAGCCGTTTCATAATTAAACTGACTACACAGACAAACAAAACAACCGGATTAAATCTGAGTAATTCCTTTAATAGGCAAAACGCTGGAAACCTAAAGGGTGTTAATTAATCTTATTACAAATTTATATAAATTACCTTAATATCCCTGGGCTGTTTCATTTCCTGGCGTCGTGGTGCCACTCCTGGTTGATCAGAGTACACTAGATTTCGAATGGAACCGCGAAATCGTGGCTCAAATATGACGCTTGGTAGAGCTAATAGAGCCAGCTTTGAGTTGTACCTAAAAAAGAGAAGAAAATAAGGTGAATGGTGAGGCTGAGTCTCTATATGTCGGAAAATAATTTTTCTTTTAATATATCAAAGGACGTCCAACTTTTCTTGTTGGGTTTCCCTGGGACTTAGTTAATTAGCTATTCTTAAACGACCGCAATGAATCAGTGTAAAGATTTTTGTGGGTTGTGAGATACCACGATGTTGTAACTTTGGCAAATATACATATACATATATATATATATATGTGTGTGTATAAGCAGTCCAAGGCAGCATCTGATCTCCTGTGCTTTGAACGAGACATTGTGTATTATAATTTCAAAGTGAAAGCAGACGTTTTTGTAGTTGTGAGAAATTATGTACGTGGGTGGGATAAGAAAACCCAGATGGGGAGAGTATAATGGGAGCGATTCTGGATATCATTAAGATGGGAAATGTTGACAAACCACAGAGAAAATAGGATATAAAGCTTTTAAAGAGCTTAAATATAATCGGATGGGTGGAATAATCAATGATGGGCTAAGTGAAGATGTTTTTGGAACAAAGAATTTCGATAAAATTAAAAGTATTAGACTTACAAGATGGTATTAAAAATTTTTTGTTAATAAATTCACGGCGTTCGGCAACAAATTAGCTATACGTTATTATAATTTAATATTTTATTGCTAATAGTACATAATCCCCCAGATATTACATATTAGAAAGAATAAAGTTGGACTATGAAAATGTGTGTCATTAAAATACAGTGAAATCAACTAATTGCGATTCTTTATAATCGGTACATTTTGGTTATGTTGGGGTTTCGGCTCCGGGTAACACGATCTGCTATTCTCACATGAATTTTTGTTATAATATCAAATGCATGAAACCTTGTTTGGATGTGTCTATGTTACTTAGAGAGGAAGCTAGTGCATATCTCAACTGTTTATGAAACTAGGAGTTCGTAAACTAGGTCTTAAGGTACCTCCAGGATGCGGAAGTAGAACTCGACTAGTGTCCTCAGGCTATCTTTTCGCAAGACACGAGTATTCTCACAAATATCGAATTCTCTCGACTTCTTTTAAATCTAAATTCCATCCATCCATCGCAGTTCTTTTATTTCAACAAGATAACAGCTCTTTTGAGATTATGCAGGTAGTTCGATTATTTCATCTATGGTTGGTAAGCTGAATAGGCCTTCAAATTAATTTGAGGAGTTCTTAGCAATCTATCCTCTTGAGGGGCATCTATAGTCTATTCTCATTAGCAAGTGCGTCCGTAGCCTTGCTACTAGGTTCTCCGCAATACCTTGGGACCCAACAGACAGTTGCTTTTTATAAAGCAGCTGACTTCCAAAGATCTCTGCGACTTCCGTCAACTAACCTCAATTTGATTGCATAAGAGCTCAACGCTTGATTGTCAATATATTATATTATATTTCAATATCTTGTGATATCTAGGCAGCATCATAACTATACAGTTGTGTTGTTAATAGCTAAATCATCAACTCAAATACATTACAATACTCAAATAGGCAATAAGTCTTCGGCATATTAAGGCAATTTAAAAAACCTTCGCACGACTTCATCTATTTTGGAAACACTGATAACGCTGCCTCGATGATCACTAGCCACTTTTATCTGCTCTAAACTGTATAACAGAGAGGCCTTTTAAAAATCTATATCACATAGGGATCAGTCATCGAATATCAGTATACTTCAGTGACCACAGTCTGTTTAGTAGTCCTCCAGCAATTTGGCGCAGGAAGTAGGGCTTGATTTTTATTGCCGGGGTTCGATGTTATAATGCCCATGCAGGAACACTTTGGATCTATGTTGGGCGAGTGGTCTTATTGAGGGTGTTCCACTAAACTAAAATACCATAAAAAAAGACGGGCATAAATATTAATATGTTCATGTGCTCTGCGATGTGCACTTCCGTTTTTGCATAGAACCCCTGTGGATGCCTTTTTAACAGACCTCTATCTAACACGTCAAATTAGTTTTTAGTAATTATAATACACAGATTTTTAGCTTTGGTATTTCAATTTAAAGCTGCTGCAATCCATCCTAGGATTATTAAGAGTCACAATAACTCTTCCGTATGAAAAGGCCAAGCTCGGACTCTGACATTAATCGGTAAGGCAAAATAAGTAACTGGCCTAATTGTGCAGTTCTTGAACGCTCTATTTACCTGTAGTCAGGGGTTAGTCCAGTATGAATAAAACACAAAATATTCAATTTCTGGGGTCGATATACAGTTTTGCTGAGAAGAAAGCTTATTAAATTTCAATAAAGTATTGTTATAATTCTAGCTTCTGACCGAGCGGATAGGAGATCTAGCTTTGTAATCTTTTTGAACGAGAAGAAGATTACGGCGGCGACATGTGCAAATTCCTCACTGTCAGTCAATCAGTTGGGAATCGAGATCGAGCTCAATCTCAGTAAACAATCGAATTCTTAAATTGTAATCGGCTCCTTAAACGGTTCAGAACAAAAGCCTCCTTCGCGGTACTATATAGTGTTGTGACTCGCAATCCCTTAAAGGCGCTTTATTCTTGTGGCTTATGTGGCATTTAGGAAAGTCGCACTGCATGGTCTGGCTGTTGGTGTTTGCGTGGTTACTTTAGATTTAGAAAATGTTACCTGTGTGTCCTGTGTTTTTGATATCTGGCGGGTTACTTTTGTGCGGTGCTGGTAGTATAGCAGGTGGAGTGTTATGGTGTAATTGTTGGTTATATTGTGTGAATTATGTCGGATACCGGATATTGTGTAGTTATGTGTAGAATGGCCAACGATTTAGTTTTGTAGCTTTCCTTGCCTTGAGAGTACTTAGGGCTTTTACTTCTCCGAATGGAGAGTTCCGCGGGCAGGGGTTTCTGCGGGGTCTGGTGTGCATTAATTGCCAACTCCGCGGAATCTCCTCTTGGTGGAACTGCGAATCTCTGCAACTTTTGAAGAGGTGAAAGCAACAGGTTCACGCAGACGGAAGGATACTTAGCTCTCGATTTCCTCGTGGTGGACGCCCGGGGCGTATATGGGATACTTGAATCCATGAATTGTCTAGCTGGATCTTTCGGCAGTCAACCCAGAGTTCCTTCCTGTTTTGTTGGCGTGGCGAACAATTCTCCACAGACAGACTTTTAATGGTTAACTAAACACCAATCAATTTTCTAAGATTTTAATTCGTGTATTTTCTTTTAAATTGTTCTTTCCCGGAGTACAAAAGCACGAGAGAGAGACCTAACCTTACTTGACAGGCCTTTTTATTGACAAAAAATAAAGCTTTTCTAGAAAGTTTTCTTTTCAATTTCCATTGTTATGACTTTTACCTAATTCAAATTTCTACTACAACTAACTGACTGACATCTAGTGTAAAATCTTTACTTAATAATAATTCTAATAATTTGAAATTGATTTAATTAAATTAGATTATTATACAGGATGTCATTAAAAAGTGTGCAGACGTATGCTAAATAATTCTGCAGTATTCTAAACTAGTGCAGGATTCTATCGTAATCTTGAGGTAATCTTCGGATGATTTGGGTGCTCCGTCTTGGCAGTTTCTGATTACGGATAGCTGCCCTAACCTTCGCGAAAATAACTCAGGATGTCAATTTACTAGTCAAGCTAGCACCGTGGGATTGCTGAAGCTCTCTATTGAACTATGACTGTACCAGATATGCAGTTTTGTTACAGTATTATTCAAAATTGGAGATTTTAGAGCAACACAAGAGGCATAATATTGTTACTGTCATTCCCGTTTTTAATCTAGAAACATCAATTGAATGGTTCGCCAGTTCTTAGTCTCAGTTTTCTCACTCTACTCCTCTTCCTTTCCAGGCCACGTATCAAAATATACTTGAAAAGCCACTAGTAACCATAAAAAAAAAATACTTAATTACTCGAATAATAGTAAATTTCAGTCAAACATTCTGGGCACCCTTCCCTAAATCTGAGAACTCACAAAAGTAAAGAGATAGCCTTCTATCAATAATATTTTGCTATTGCTAAGAAAATCCAACGACAATGTTAGGCAAAATAATTTTTTGATGATTTGTGATTTTGTTACACACAAACAATGTGCACAAAGAAAAAGCGCAATAAATGATAAGAGTAAAAGTAATAAAAGCTCTTCTTCTAATAATGAAATAAGTTCAAATCCCTCGAGGGGTAAAGCTCCCGATTACTAGGAAATTTTTTATCGGTCCGCAGAAAAAGAAGTCTCTTCCGATATGTGATGTGATTGCCGATTTTCTTTTATGTCTATGGTGGATTCTGTAGGATGGGTATCACACCATATCGCTACGATATCCGCCGCGCATACAAACTCATCTATTTAATGTATATAGATTTTGTCGAGCTCGTCTTTAGAATAGTCTGACGGCTTTCGTAAGGAATTTCTCTTAGTGAAATAGAGAAGGAAGTCTACAAAGAAAATGGAAAGTATATTAGAAAGAAAGACAGAATTTTCTGAATGATGTTGTATGTTGGTTGCTACCATTTGTTCAGCTGACAAGTGAAATATACGCACTTTTTATATGGTTCCCCCCGAAACCCCTGGAGGTTTATAGAAAGATTTTTCCTATAAATACGTACACAATGAGGAAAAAAACTGGAGGATAATGGAAGATTTCCCAGTGTGTTAAATGAGAGGAAAATTTAATGGTTTTACACAAAAGCTCTTTGTTGTTTATAAACTAAATCTGAATTCTAAAGAAAAAATTGCAAAAAATTATGTAGGTGATGAGCTTATATAATAATACTTTAATGCTTGGATAAAATTTATTTTAAGGGGCAAATATTGATAATAAATTAATATTTTGTCTAAGAAAAGGAATTCTTAATAATTTAATGGTATCCTGGTTATGTGTTTTATACGAATTGTTTTGAAAATATTGATCAAGACGACTCATTTATGCTATCATGTCAGTATAAAACCTCCAAATTTCTGTATTTTTATCTTTTGTCGGATTTTCAAACATCTACATCCAGGTGCCATCAGCTAAAAGCACAAAATACGGAATAAAACGGAAGAAAATTAATTGAAGTGACAACGCATTGGAATTAATAATAATTGCTCTGCTGCGACAATTTTCAAATTTAAACAACTTCCATGTGAGTAAGCATCGCGTTGCGCTAATTGTATACTCATTACATTAAAAAATGCAATTATTTTTATAAATCAGTCAATTATTTGTACCGCTCTCTTGCCTGCATTGTACTTTGTTTAACTACAGGCTCACTTTTTAATTTTTGTCTTATGTTTATTAATTTTATTACTATACTTTGTAGTATAACAATCATTTCTTCTTCTTTTATTTTAACGTCAAAATATATTACTTTTGAATTTTATAAATTAAATGCAATTCAATGAACTTTTATAATTTTTTAAACTCTAGCGACCTTTGACCTAATTGACCTGAATTCATTAAAATTTCTCCAACTACCTGGTTGGATTTCATCGACATAATTAATATTTTTATAAAGATAAGTAGGTAATTTGGGTAACTTTTAATTTCATATCATGTCTTCTAAAGGTTGCTAAAGCGAAAAAAATTAGCAAAGTGGTGGTGGAAATTATAACGCCAATTCAAAGTGTATTAATTATGCGGATTATTTTAATCTTATCCACTAAGCGCACTACACTTTTCCAACTAAATCACAGCTAACCACTAATAAATACTATAAATGAACTATTATTACCAAAGAAGAAATTCAATTTTCTAAAATAGTTGAAATTGGATCCAACTGCAACACTACTGTGAAATATATTACAAAGAAGAGTTTTAGCAATTCTTACTGCAGTTCATATTCGCAGTAAGAAACTTTATTTCAGTTGACATTCGAAATAAAGTGTTGATTAGTAGAATTCTTTATGCAGTCGATACCCCCAATAAGAAAATTTCTTTCAATCGTTACCCAAAATAATGTGTTGATTAGTAGAATTTGATGACATAGGCCTAAAAAGTCTAGCCATTAAAATTTTAAATGTGTACCTATTTAAAAAAAAAAAACACGAAAATCAATTTATTAATTCACTTCAGTGATAATTTGTCTTTACATAACTGCTATGCCTTATGATAAAAAATTCAAATATGCAAATCCAAAATAAAAAGAAAAAATAATAATAAAGTGAAAATGAAGTAAAAATTTAAAAATCAAAACGAAAATCAAAGATTCCAAATGTAAATCTTAATAAAAATGCTCCAATTTTGAAGGTTAGTCTGTAAAGTGAAAAAAAAAGAAAAATTATTTTGATAATTCAATGATATTTCTACAGTTTCAATAGGCATTAATTCCGCCTAGAGGAAAGTGGCACGAATCAATACTACCCAGCAGGATTGAATGCTGAAATAAATAAAAATATGTTAGTAGATGGAATCCGTAGAGAGTTCCGATGCGTCCTGATTAAATGCTCGGTACGCAATGACTTTGGTAAGCTAAATGCTTAATTTATATGCTTATGTTTTACATCGTGTGTTTTATTAGAGATCAATGCTTTCCAACTGGAGATGAACCGAGGAGCAAAATGTATATTTCCCAAAAAAATACACCAATGACAGTTAGGTTCACTATTTCTAGTGCTGAAGTGAAATATATGTACGTACTAGTTTCATTGTTTCTAGTACTATCATATTTGATTCAATACTTTAATAAAACATACATTATAGTTTCATATTTAGACTTCAATTTGGCTTCAATATGGCCGATCTGTCTATGTTGACTGCTCAGAACATAATCCCGATTTTCATTTCTAGCGCTCTATTTATACCATGGCAAATGCACAGAGTAAATAGAAAAAAAAAAGTTAAAAAATCGCGATGCCTATCTTTTCTGTATAGAAAAAGAGAAGAATTTTAACCATGACTGATGACAATATTGGCGGCTGGTTGCAGGCGTCTATTATGGTTTTTGTTTTCCTTTTTTTCGTTTTTATTTTTTTATTTTTTGTTTTTTTAGAAACTCGTGTATTTTGAGGATGCCGTGTAAAATGTATGTACATGCTAGTAAATGTGTGATATATTTCCAAATCCTGAGTGATCAAGGAATTTTCCCCTTTTGTTTGCATTTTTGATTTTTGTTTTGTTTATTTTTGAGGTTGGACCTATCGCCACGTCCAATCAGAATTCTCATAGCAGTCGATAATCACAATGAAAATTTTCATTTCAATCGATATTCAAAATGAATTCTATATTTGTTAATAGTTAGCATATTAATGGGATAAACAAATGGGTTGTTATGCTTCCAAATTGGAAAAGAGTCCAATCAGATTATGGTTTATATAGCCAATGATTTATGAGCGACATGAAAGAATTGTTTTGAAAGGGGCCTTACAACATTAACCAGGCATTACAATTGCACTTCATTATTTGTTATTTGTAGTGCTACCGCTTTATATAAAATTGTTTGTAATTTATTTCTGGTTCATTATGAATTTCTTAACTATAGGGATTTAGAAATAAGGGCGGGTCGATGTTGAAATGGAATAAAACAAGCTGTCTCTGAGGTATAACGAAATTATTTATTTATTTGAAAGACCCATATATGCCATAATGTACGGAATATGATATCATTCAAATATCTGCCGTGGCTTCTCACAGTGGCATGGATCCGACAGGTCCACTTTTAAATGACTGGGTCGCATATGGCTTCGACTATGTTAACTTTGAGGGCATCGGTCGATTCCGACTTATTAGCATAGAACAGCGCATTCAGAAAAACCACACGAAAAAGTTTAACGGGGTTAAATCGTACGATTTTGGTGGCCAATTCACATCGTCTCTGCGAGAGCAAACCATACCCCCAAATCGTTCATGCAGAAGGTCCATCGTAGCGTTTGCTGTGGGTTGGCGTCGTCTTATAAACGACAATTTTACTTGTTAACATAGCCATTCATCCAAAAATGCGCCTCGTCGATAAATATGATTTTTCGGTCAAAATTGGGCTTCTCTTCCAAACGCTCTGAAGCCCAGTTTGCAAGTAAACTGCTTTGTTTATTGTGATTATCTTTGAACTCCTGGGTCAATTGGATCTTGTACGGGTGCAGGTCCTGGTGAAAAAAGAAAAGTCGATGAGATTTCCATGCAGAAAGACTGTGAACAATGATCGTCGAAACGAATAAGAGTATATAAGTAGATATTAAAAACGAACCACCATTCATTTCTATCTCCTACAACATAAAAATAATTATTTACTAATAAATTTCATGCGTGTGATTCATAATTTTATTGTTTTATTTATTTATATTGTGCTTTAATAATCTCCTCTACAGTCTCTTAATTTTTTACTTTCTGACCACCTCACATTGTGAACAGCTAAATGTCGTAATTTCTGTCTAAAAAAGAAGAAAATGATGAAATTTCAGGTATTAACATGCCCTACAAGTTTGATTATGGACATTTTTTCGATATGTATCACGAGAAAGAAGAAAACAGCACAAAAACAAGTTACAGTGTCTTGATTTTTTATCTTCTCGTCCGATATCTCAATAACGATCAACGCTAGGTGAAAAATTCCTCCCACCTAAATTGTACAGCGTAAAAAAAGCAACAAAAATTATATAATCACAATTTTCGTATCATGACGGAGAGCCGAGTTATCACAAAAAAAAACCAAATTTACCTTTCTTTCAAGATGGCGACGCAGAAAGCTGATAGGAAATCTTGGTCGACAATTTCAAGTTAAGCTTTTCTAAGCGTCACCTACACAATATCCAAAAAATCAGCTTGCTCGGTTCACTAGCATTTATATATCATTTTTTCCGCTATAATGACAGGACTAATGATGATTTGGCATCAATGACTGAGTAATAAACAACTGATTTGACTGACTCCGCCAAAACAATATGGCCACCACAGCTTGTCAACATCGACCCAACCCTATTGGAAAACCCTTTATTCAGTTTTATCGTACATTTAGAAAAAATGAGAAATTTTAAATATTTTAATCACATTAATATTTTTTTTTTTTGCTTAAATGTAATTATTATGTGTGAATGTTGTTGTTGCTGGCTGGTTCATTTTAATATCTTGTTTCTCCAATTTAGGCCTATGCTAAGTTTTTTTTTTAGGTATTCTTGTGTTGATATCTAAGTTTTTTTTAGTTTTCTTAACATCAGGATTCTTACTAACCCTGAACATCATGATTAGCTTATGTCTAGCTTTTTAGCGATACCAAAGATAAAGAATGGTTCGGCATATTAAAAATATTTGGTTGGCTCTAAAAGTTCGTAAAAAACTTGGAAATATATATATATTTTTTTTATTAATTTCGCCACCTGTCTTGTCACTTTGCAGGTACCGTTGCAGTAACACACACATATATAAAAACTTCATTGTAGTAAAATTCTACAAAGCACAGTATTAAAATTTATACATTTGTGCGAAAAATACATAAGATGCTTAATTTGACTAATTCGAATTAGTAAAATTCAACTAAAATGTGTGAAAGTACATATTATGTTTGTAAATTTAAGAATTCAATTCATGCGTTTCAAATTACGATGATCTCCTGGAAATTTCTGATATGGAAAACTATTATTCAGACGAGTTGAAACAAGCTGACAAGCGTCACAGATTAATATTTAGTTCTTCATTCAACAACGCTTTATTTAGCTTTGTCTACCATTTTGTATTTTGTGGAATGCAAATCAAACATATGTTTATCATGAACAAACGCACTATGTACTGTAAATTTCCATTATTTCATAAAACATGAATATACGATTGAACTGACATGAGAAGAAGGAAAATTTTAATTACTATCAAATTTTTCATCATTCATTATTTCGCGATACAAATTTGGAATAACCAGAGGGTTACTTTTGAAAAGTAACCAAAGATAATATTCATTTGAATTTTACATAATATGAATTTTGCATAATTTTACAAGCTGAAATTTTACTAGTTGAAAATTACTACCTACTTAAAGAGTATAGGCACCAAATTATCTACTTTATAAGTAGTGAGAATTCCTAACTGTGCCTATATAATATTTTCTAGAACTAATGAATTAATGGTACTGGTAATTATGCGATTTATAATTCCTCAATTGCTAATAATCTTATCTATCTAACCTTGAAAAAAAAAATCTATACGAACGAATTAAAACCACCGAAATTAATTCAATTTTCAACTTTTATGAATTAAATGCATACATACACAGTATGTCGCAAAAATAACCCAACTTTTAATTTAAATCATAGAACACGTGGCTCCATCTATTGAACGTTAGCAATAGCAAACGTACCTAAGTTCATGCAAATCGGGCGACGGGTTTCTAAGTTATACACATTTTAAGGGCAGTATGCTTGGTGAGTATGTCGTAAAAACATAATGGACCGAATCAAATTTTGTGTTAAACTCGAACTGAGATCTACAAATGATCATAAAAAGTGTATGTAAAAGATTGTAAAAGTCGTACACAAGTTATACGTGGTTTAAACGGTTAAAAGATGGTTGTGAAGATTTAAAGGATGATCCAAGACCTAGACGTCCAGAAACTGCAAATCGTACTGAGCTAGTTGAAAAAGTTCGTGAAATCATTGCTATCGATGAAAATTTTACTAAGTGTCAGAATGTTGGCAGAAGAATTAAATACTGTTTAGGAGTTTTGCATCGTCTATGGTCGAAAATTGTTGGAGTTAGACCCGAATATTCAGCTGGAAAACAGCTGCTTTTATTGCACAATAATCCAATACCATACCAGACCATAAAAATTTGTGAATTCTTAATTAAAAAACAAATTTGTGTCCTCGATTACCCACCGTATTCGCATGATCTACCACCGTGTGACTATTTTGTATTCCATAAACTAAAAATTGCAATGAAAGATGCGTTTTATAAATATGTTCCATTCCTGCAAGCAGCCGTGACACAGGTATTGAAGGGCATTCCGGAAACTGACATAAAAATATCTATGTATGCATTGCTTGATCGTTCCAAACACTGCATTCAGTCAAATGGAACCTATTTTGAATAAATATTAACTTTCAAACATAATATAATGTGCGCTTTGTTTTATATCTAAAAGTTATTTTTGCGACACACTGTGTATGTTGGCTTTTCATATTTTAGTATTTTTATATGCTTAATGGCGTAAGGTGATATGTGATCTGCACCATTATTTGTGGTAGGAAAATGATTTTTTCCATTAATTTTTGAAAAAGTTTAATAGTTTTATAGAATGAAAATCACCCATCTTCAAATAACGAAGTTTCTTTGGAATTGGGACGACTAAAGAAAATTTAAGACAGATATTGTAAATATGCACCAGCGGACAAGAGACAAATTGACCTATTAATTTTAGAAATTTCGGTGGTATACCACCATCTTTGAGCCGAAATAAATCTGGTGTTTTGTTGAAGAAAACCTATTTGGGTGAATTTAAGGAACATGAATTCTTCTCACAGAATACTGCTCCTTCGGCAGACTAGAAGAATTCAGACGCACTTTCTAAAATGACATCTATAAAAATTGTTTGGTCCGAAAGGGTGAATGCATTAAGCATGTCTTTCTTTCATTAATACTGACTTCAGACAAGATCACAACCATGTCCCATCACGACGGACCATTCAAATATCTAAATGAAGCTGATTGATTTTGGGAGCAGCGGTCGCTACTCTAACGTATAACTAGACCAGATGAGATTAAGTTTTTTATTGGACTAAATCATCAAACACAGAATCTCACTAGTTCATAATATTGGAGATAGTTATGTATACAGTCATTAAATTTCATCAATGAAGGTACTTCAACAAAAGAGCTTTTCATAGCAAGAATAGCATCATTATCACCTTTCTCATTTCATACATGGGAAACTAAACATTAGGACTTGATAGCTGCATTTAACTATTTCAATATCTTCCGTATGTAATAAAGGACATATGCCTTTATTTATCATCGTTATTATAATCGAACAATCATCATCAAGACGTCATAAGAACCATCTCCAGACATCTTTGCCAGAATGAGCTGAGAGCTACTTTGCACTGGAAATAATCGAAATAATACGATTAGTAAAAGATAATTTTCATAAATATCCGGATCCATTTATCCATGAAGTGGATATAATACGTGTAGGCGCTCGTACTGAAAATTCATTGGTTTTGTAGCTTTATATATAAACCATCGCGATACTTTTTTTGTTTCAATAAGTAACATCCATTCAAAAGCGCGTAATGTTTTATTATCATTGTAAATATGTTCATTGTGATTATAAAACTCCCCTAATGTTAATAAGGATAATATTTGGTTCATAAATATAAGGGCATCAGCACTCCAACATAGTTGGCCAGTGCTGCTTGATCTCACTTTAACCGGATATTATCACCCAAATGCGTGAGGTCAAATCGTTCGTTTATACATACTCGTATCGATTTATTTCGTCCCCACCAAATTACAAATATCATTCAGTGATGATTACTTACAATGGTTATGGATGGTGCTAACTTATAATTGAAAGTTTTGCCTGCACTATTCCCTTCGAAAGTGCATATTTAGTTCCGTTAAGGGTTTCCTTTACAATAGGCCATATACTGAAAATGTATTCCATCAAACTCCTTATATTTTGAAGTGCTGTGAGAAAATTGGTAATGTATTTCCGGAATTATAAGTAAATAAGCAGAAGCTTTGTCTTTTTGGGGGTTTTGTAAAAAAAAAACATTATATCCCTGTAAGATGGGAGAGCGGATTCCTTCTCTGGAACAACTTTTGGGTTAGATTGATGTACGCTACCACCCATATGGTAGGGCCAGATACCTTATTTACCAATTAGTATATTTTGAACAGAAACCACATAAAAAAACTTAATTGCAAGCGGATGCAGGGTTACGATAAATGCATGTTATAAGTTAGGAAAGTAGCTATTACGTTATAAAATTGAAACACAGCAGTAAACTTGCATACGCTTACACTCTAAGTGCTGCATTATAACTTACTGATTGCTCTCTTGTATTATGCAACCAAGAATGATATTTTGAAAGTCAAATAATTGTGTATTAATTTTTTCATAAGTGTTTCTACCTAAATGAGATTTCGTACGTTTTAATGATGTGATAATTATTACGAGAGGGAAAATTTAATAGTCTATATTCTACATGGTTGGGAACAATGGTTCTCCCTTCTTAGTTGAAGGATTAACTCAAGTGTTCATGGAGTTTAGTGAAGATTATGCACGTCGGTTTGGGAGAACTCGTCCCTTTTGGCATGTATAATACTTCTAAATTAATTACGTTCATCATTAAATACGTGCGATAAACAAGTATTTCAGATATTTTAGTAAGAGGTATTGTGTTGAATGACTCTTTTTTCACTCTTTAAAACTCTCTAGGTGTACTTGCGGTAACATTTTTGAATAAATATGCAACAAAAGTATTTAGATAAGCCATCACAAATAAGGTAATATCTAGATGTTCCAACTGTTGGCCATTGAAACGTTTGTGAGATTTATGCAAATTAATACTGACCTCAAGACATTGCTGAGTGGAAAATTTATTATGTTTGTCTGGCCATTTGTACATTTACATACTTATATATAGGTATCTTTATCATCTTTATCTTTGCTTTCATATTATGTATATGCGTTACGTTAGGTTAGGTTGGAGGGATGCCACTAAGATGATCTTTAGCCTGCTTCACTTAGACACTATCGGATTCATTGGGTTGTGCCGTATATATTTTCGTGGAAATCTATTGTTCTGTGGACCTCGCCTTAGATCCACCCTGTTTGTGTTTCTGTAAGAAATCTGGCGTTACACGACACCTAAGCTTGCATATTGCATCTCCTGCTCTTAGGAATGATGAAAATTCGGTTCGGTGCGATTTTCCTTCATAGCAATGATAAAGTTTTATAAATTTACCTAAAATAGAATAAATTTTATTCGCTTCTGTGGAAGAAAACGGAGGTAATAACCTTGTGTATAGAACTATAGGGGTTGCGAAAATGCTCCTTGTTATAATGCAGATGGCACCACTTGTACCATTTTGAGCAGTTTTGCTAACGCTTTGCTAAAAGCAAGGGTAAAGCCGTAAGAGCATAGCCAAACTAAAAACATACAAAGGCAGGGATGTAGAGATCGCCTCGATGGAATATAAAATCCACGATGGGTGGACTTGATGTAGGTAAGGCCGCAATTTTTTCTTAGATATTTTCTGCAAATGTTTTCCTGATTTATTGTTATGAAATATTGGAGGCCGACAACAGTTGCTTGGGTCATTGGCAATATTTATGAGCATAGCCTCGTAGATGAGCAAATAGCATTCATTTCTTCTTAGAAAATTACAGAAAATGTTTCAGGAGAATTTTTATTGAGTCTAGAGTTATTTTAGGATCCAATCATACAATATGTGCCGTTGTCGGCCTCCAATGCATAACAATTCTAAGGAATAAATTTCCAGTAAATTTCTGGGAAAAAATTGCGGCTTTCCCTACATCAGGTCCAGCCATCGCTAATTTTATCTTGGAGCGAGGCATTGCTGGCTTACCCTTTGGTTATGTCTGCCTCTGCAGTAATAGCGCCTCTACAACACAACAAGTACTATTTCAAATTATGCATTTCCCAATCACTATATAGTTCTATACACAAGGGTAATACCATGGCATGCATCAGCACAGCGAAAGCGGAGAACACTCCTTAACCCTGGAAACAATTGGAGGAAACGCCACCGCGCCCGTAGCGAAATGAATTGTAAATAGAGCTCGTAGCTTGAAATCTCTTCGATTTTTTTAAATTTAAACGAAGTTTAGCATCATGTCATAATTTCCGAGAATTCGAAATAGATGCATCGCTTATAGCTCGAAATTTCTTCGAATTGTTTGCTATATATAGAAGTTATGATACGGCTCATGTCAATTTCCGAGGAAGTCGTTAAAGCAAATATTGTCTATTCACGAAATTGTTCGTTGCAGGCACTCTAAGTGGAGATTTTATTGAGTAAGTTATTAAGTTGACGATTTATGCGATATCGTATTTACTTGGAGCATGCAAAACGCCTTTCAAGAGAGGTCGGGACCATATCGTACTGTTAAAAAACATCGAATCCAAAACGAACTACCAACACATACAAGAAATTCGAAAGAAAGTCGAGCTAGCGAGCCACTGTCGGGTCGCCAATACGATTCGGTATCGTGTTCCATTTTTTTCTCCAGCAATTCGCAAGCACGTCGCAAGCGAATTCGATTTCGAAGCTTAACTTCAACTAGTCGAACTGATTTACTTCGAATTCGATTCGGTTTTGAGGGAAGCTAATATCACCAGTGAGACTAAACTGACCACTACAAAGTGAAAGCACAATCCCATACACAAAACGATTTGCTAGCAAATCGTACTCTCTGGCTTAAACTTCGCGATCGAACTCGATATCGAACGGAAACAGACTACCAGCGTAGTAAAGGGAGCAGGGTTGCCACTTTATGACTATAGTCATAGATCTACGACTATTAGAAGCCAATATTTTCTATCTACCACTCTATGACCCTTATTGGAAAATCTATGACTATTTCCCATTAGTGCCAAAAAAATTTGAAAATCTATGACTATTTGCCATTACTGTCACAAAAAATTCACAATTAGTTAGCTTTTTACGAACAGATACCAGCTTTAGTAATTTCTGCAGTAATGTAAACGCTCTTACACATGCGAAATTATCTAAAGAAGAAGAAGGTGAGTTGACTTCATTTCATTTGACAATTGGCGTGGCGCTGACAACGACGCAACAGCGGTAACTCAACGACATTGTACTTGTACATGTTTAATGTTTTGTCTTTTATGTTGCTGGTCGGTAAACGGTGATTGATGTTGATGGTGTTGCTTTGCTTTACCTACTGCGTATTTTATTTTATATGATTGTGTGCATAGGGGGAATGGCTGTGCCGGTGTTTATTGCTTAAATCGTATAGTGAAGTTGCAAGGGACATCTTTCCCTGCTGTACATTTTGGTACGATGTGAATGTGATCACCACAGCGAATCAACATCAGGGTAATTTCATAGTAAATCGACCAAATATCACGAAAAGTGTGACATAACCATCACCAATTTTTTTGAAATTTTTCATACTTGGTGGATTTGTGAAAAATTAAAATTAAAAATTTTCATTCTACAGTGCGTATTTCGCGAGTTATGGCATTTTCAAAAATTCTCAAAAATGCTGTCCTGGACTCCTTCAAAATTCATATATATTTTTCTATTTATGGTAGGACAGTGAAATGTAGCTCATTTGAAAGATAGTACTTCAAGCTATCTAAGAAAAATAAAATCTTAAAAATATACGCGAGAAAGGACATCAACGATAAGGATTTTATCGTTTATCCTTGAATATCCTGGAAGACGTACTTTTGACTTTGTTCATTTTATACTTATATTTTATATCTTATTTTAGCCACTAAAACATATTAAAATTTTAACTTAGGATCTCAACGGGATTAAGGAGTAAAAAATCAAGAAACTTTTACAAATATGCATTTATAACTGCCTACAAATAAAAAAACGTATGTGGTTTTGCATCTGAAGGCAATGGATAGGTCACGCTTAGACAAGCAAAAAATTATATGGGAGTGGGGAAGATTCTTACGGGCTTCAAGATAATGAGATTTAAAAATATTTAGGAATGCTTTTATATATCACCCTGTAACTTCTTAACGTTACACCCTGTGATGATGATTTAAATTTCGTAGATTAATAATTGTTGGACCTTGCCAATGGTGTACAAATTTTAACCCTCCCCTTCTCCCTTTTGAATTTATGGTTCAACAAATTTAAAATTTCAGATTTTTAACTCGGTGTTTTTGCTGCTATATTTATTAAACAATACGTCTTCAACACCAATTTTTCATATGGGATTTAAAAAGCTCAAATTGTTCCTTTAAAATGAGCCTTTAAACACACTCTGTACATAAAACATAGTCCTTTATGCTTTTTTTGCACTTTTTCTTCAGCATACCCAGCGAAAAAATTCAATAAATGCCCAGAAATTAGGCAATTATCTATTGAGAATGAGCATTTTGAGCTAGTCGATGGATATGCTTAAAAAAAGGGACAAAAAAGGCAGAAATGGTTCCATTTTCGGTACAGAGTGTGATAGGTCATTTTAAAGCGTAAATCCCATGTGAAAAATTGATGCTAATGACGAGTACTTTTGATAAAAATAGTAGTTGAAAAACCCAGTTAAAAATCCGAAATTTTAAATTTGTCCAAATGACGAAGGCTTTCCTATAAGGAAGTTGTTAATCTTGCTATTGAGCAGTGGACGCCGCTTAAGCATTATTTTTTATTATTAGATTTCGAAAAAAAGTTGATACAAATGCTGATTTTATTCTTCAAGGGTTAACGCATATTCATCTAGCTTACTTGTACTTTTTATCATATATTTTGAGCATTATAAACAAATTAAACAAGAGCTTTTAATCCGAAAAAAACCATGATTCGTTTACCTTAAATTTTGCTAAATTTTATTAAAAATTATCGTATTTGTCTTGATCTGGATTATAAAAATAAGGAGTAGGTACTATTTAGACTGGTTACAAATGTTTTTGGTTTGCAATACAAAAGAGTACTACATAAAGTTTGCGATGAATTAAAAAAAAAAAGATTTGATTTTTTTGATAAAAAAGTACAATGATTGCAATATGTGATCCCGAAAATAATTCAAAGCGGAAATCTATCCACCATTGTTCCCATTGTCGAAGCTTTCACTTAAACACCCCTACAGAAGTATTAAATTCACAATGGATAGTATTATTCAAAGAGAAACTGAATTCTATATATGATGGAAATGTTGTTAAATTTTGGAGAAATATAACCACAAAAATATACGTTTTAGAAGAATTGTCGGGATTTATGTGTATTTTAGGTAGTCTGATGCATAGCAGTGCTGCTGCTGAACGTGTATTTTCAATTATGAATGTTGTAAAGAGTAAAAAAAGAAATAGCTTAATTGTTAAAATCGTGGAAAGCATTATGTATGCGAAACAGTTAATAAGCAACTCCACCAGTAATATTTGTGAGCCCTTCGCAAATATTTTTAATATTTTACAAGCTTTAAGTTCATAACTGGAAAATATGTGAAATCAGAAATTTTATTGAATCTGCAATATCAAATGACCTTGAGTTTAGTGTTCCGTTATTGACGGAAGTTATTAGTAATAATGGAATATATAATTTTTTCCATTGCAGAAAGAAAGATATTAGTAATAACGAAAAATTCAATCTTTTGTTCTTTCCCATTGAAGGAAGGAATGTATTAGTACCTAATAATGAAAAATGTGACTTTTCGTTATTTTGCATTGAAGGAAGAAAAGTATTAGTAATAAATAAAAATTTGAATTTTTTTCTGAATAAAAATTGTTATTCATTTACTTAGCTGAAAGGTAAAAACAAACATTTTTTTTTAAAATCTACCACCCTATCAGGAAATCAATGACCCTCTAAACGTTAGATCTACCACTACAATTTCATTCAATGGTGGCAACCCTGAAAGGGAGCATCACGATTCTCGACTTATCAACCCGAGATTCTCTCGATAGCGAATTGCTTTAGATCCTAAAACGAAATGAAATTGATGTTAAAACGAAGTTATGGCGCAAAATTTGTTTGCGTTAGTGGTGTTATATATTAAGAGAAGCGAGTATAGCTCGTATCGTAAGCGATTCGCGCAGAGCGAGTTTTTATGGACATTTATTTAGAACCGTGGATATGGACATTTATTAATTTTAAGTGGAAAATAAGGCCGTGAACATTATTGTCTTGGTTACTTCATCGCACCTTTAATTATATCACTTATCAGATGAACACCAGACATTTTAGCAGATGCTACTAAACAGATAAATTATTTTTGTTTTGAACATTATCAGTAAGTGATTAGTCATTTGAATCTTACTCAGAGAAACGAATGAATCACGCAGTAAATTCGTAGCATAGATACACATAGTCTCATTTCATTGTAATTCCGAAATCAGAAATATGGAGAAATCTCTGGCAAAAAGCGAAATTGTCGTGCTGAGCTCTCTATTTTGCTCTCATTCGTAAAAGAATCAGAGAAACAAAGGAATCTCGGGAGAAGCTCGAAGTTCTCATTTCTTGCTCAATTCGAGATTACTTCGAGAAAGCGAGCTCTTCGGCAAAATGTTTGCAGGGGTAAATATGATGTTATTTATATGGATGATTCAATCATGATTCATCTAGTCCAGGATACGATTATAGAAACAAACCGAGCGCCATATATTGCTATACTTCACTTGTACAGTTATTGACCGCCACAAAACAAATACGAAGAGAAATTTCATAATTTTGATATCAGTTGTCATATTCCAATTAATTGCATTGTTTCCCTGGTACTTCAACCCTCGTAAAATTCTCTAAAAAAGGGATATTTCTCTGTATTTTTCATCTACGGAAGAAGTGGTTACCAAGAAGCCCACTGTAGCGTTATCACACAAACTAAAGCACAAGCATTTCATATATTTCATAATAATCCTTGCAACATAAAGACAAAACAAAGGTACAAGTGAAAATAATTCGCATTGTTCAAAACAAACCAAATATCAATAATCAATCAATACTAAAGTTGCATGTCAGCAAAAACCCAATTTATACTCATGCCGAAATTATTCTATTTTAAACTACCTTGAGTGAAATGCTTGTACCAGGTAAAAACGAAGATAACATCATGAGCCAGAATAATTTAATTGTAACAACATGCAGGTATGCATTTTGTAATAAGAACAACCAAACTGTATTAACGAGTAAGAAACAATTTAGATAAATATGGTAGGTATTGCTAGAAGAAGTCAGTTACATACAGTCATTCACGCATTGAGTTTTTATTTACAACGCTAATCGGTGTCTGCTAACATTTAGCTACGCTCAGCATATTAGAGGAGATCTGCTTTTTCTAAAGCTTCTCCATTGGAGATCTGCTATGTGGCTACTTCCACTTCAGTCTATGAGATCTGCCTTGTGGCTGCCTCCTCACATGAAATTATGACTTGGCGACGCGCAACATTTGAATGCATTTCTACTAAATAAACAACGAAGATAAATCTCATCATTGAAGTATTTATTACATGGCTATCGTGACGCCCATATACTCTAACTAAAATACTACATGGTGACGTTCCTGCTACATATAGAACGAGGTAAATTAATGTTTTTAATTTACTACACCTCCTCTTTAATCCCTAGAGGAGGAAACTCGCAGAGTAGAGTATACGTCGAACTGATTTCTTTACATATGTATCTATGAAATAATAATAGATTCGGCTAGGACTTTGTAACACTAGAAATAATCAGTTTAATAAAACAATGCTTAAATATGTACAAAAATCAGAGAAGATTTTTATGTCCATCTGTTTGATCGAATAAATTTCTTTGGGAGCTCGTGCACTTAGCGTTAGCAAGCCTAGCTCTTAAAACTTATATCGACTGTGGAAAGAGCTCTTGGATTGTCAATTTACTATAATCGGGTGTGTTATACTACTAATAAGGAACCCTCACCACTTTTAGAACTAACTGCTAATCGTAGAATTCTTTTGTATAGACTTTATATAAGGAGGGCTTAATACTAGAGACTAACTCAAATTTAAAACATTATAGTTAATTCAGATAACGTAAACTTTATTTCCATATCCATTGTCCAGCGCGTGTGTAAGGAGGTAAAAAAAGAGTTCACCATTGGGCTGAGCATGACATTTATCTCGAGCTTCTACATATTAAAAACAGAATATTTCGTGGTGATATTGTTCATAATTTTGAGTGATGTTTCACTCGTCGGTTTTGAGTCTACACAAAATATTAGTTTTTTCATTTAGTATCATAACCCATTTTCTGCACAGACTGTACATATGTACATATCAACTTCTGGAAATATACAAAATCTGAATAAAAAGGATACGCCTTTAAAAATCTCTCGTCATTCAACTTTGAGTTCGTTGGGGCACAAGCAGAATATAAGGTGAAAATTATTTCTCCTGCAATCGTACAAGAAGAAAAACTCTACAAGAAAATTTAGGAAAAGTTTAAAGCTCTACAGCACAAATTTAAATTTTGACGCAGGTATTGTTCAAGTACAATCAGACTAAAGAACTTCTATTCAATTGTTTCTTAAGTACTCTAAAAGAGCAGAAATTCTTTAACCAGAAGGAAAATCTCTTTTAATTTAAAGTCCACAACTGCAGTCAAAAATGTCCTTCTTTAAATTTAGCTCACATTTTACAACGGATGTAAAAGGAAAATGCAGCGGTTAGCAACTGGAGACCATTTTCTATTTGAAAAAATGAGAATCTACATTGCACATATGTAGTTGTCATGGATCCCATGGATCTTTACTGTTGGAAACGAAATTTCGAGAGTGGTGACCTCATAAATATTGGACAAGCAAACTGTTTGATTTTTTGGTATGAGTATGGTGTTACTTTAGACTGAATTAGATATATAATAAACATAAGCTATAAATATAGGAAGTATATATGGTTTATTTGGTGAATTTACAAGGTGTTTCCGTCTAGGTGGTCCTTAGATAAATTGTAGCTATTTCGACGAGTAAGTCGTCTATAATCGACGTATATCTGGGTAGGAACAGCCTGAGAGGTTGTTGAGTTGTTGATCTGACGTACCTGTGAAAGATGAAGAGGCCTTGTGTAATTGTTTAGCCTTAAGATAAAACTGTATAAGCTAAATGAAATTGCTGCTACTAGCGCCTGTTGTGTTTCTGTAGCAATTCTTGAACTTGCCATAGGAAGTCGATATGTGTAGATAATGTGATCTTGACGCCACAGGCTTCTTATGATCAACTTAAAGTTCTGAAACTGTAGAAGAGGCCCGTCACTGTTGAAGGACGTGTGACAGCTACTCTAGGTATGGTTACGGTTTCTTGATGAGTAACGGATGGACGAATACTCTTGTAGTATCTGTCTCGGTAAGAACAGTGCCCTGTACCCCTAGATTGAGTAAAGGCTATAAACATACTCTAGAAATGATTTCATATAGTATATATTAAACGGGGCTGTCCCAATGACAGTCCAGTTGATGTTGCTATATGTCGAGCAGTGCACAGAAAGTGTTATTTGATATGCCTAGATCGATACAAGATTTGATCGAAGCGGGGCCAGATTAATTGGGCAGGTTACTTCTTCTGACAATCTTGAGTGAGAGATAATGCTACCCTGTGCGCGGGATTTACGATTTGTTACAATTCGATGAAGAAAAAACAGAGAAAGGTATTTAAACACAATTTCGTGGTGAAAGAACTTACACTTTGATTTCCTTCATTTTCCAATTAGTACTTTATTAATAGCAATACATATAATTTTCCGAATCAACCGACAATTACAAGATCTCCGTCAAAAATGATTTTACTTAATTTTAATTTTTATCATTTGTCTATGAACATGAGAATTTCCACTTGTAAAACTTAGCTTTATGAAATTAAACACCGCCCCTGCATTTAATTCAATGCAGACGTTGATACGGTAAGAATTGAGTAGGATAGTGGAAATTCTACCTTTGTGAGATTTTAACACTATTAATATGGTATTGGCTGTATAGGAGTCTTATTCCGTGAGAAATTACCAGGCGTCACCTTTCTTCTGCTTGATGTTAGAACCATGCATCTAAATTGAATCCTCTAAAAGGAGACCTTGAGGTATTCCTGAAAGAAATAACTTCAATATAGTCGAGCGGATTTGACGGGTTCTGCCCGAGATCTTCTTAGGTGTCTTTGTCAAATTAAAACTAGTAGTCATGACACCCCCCCCCCCCCAAAGCGCGGCACCTAACCATCGCGGTGATGTGAGTAGTAATAGTGGATTGGGTATAATAAACATTCGCTCGTAGCTCTTCTTCTTTTAAACGTGTACACATTTTTTGCGTTTTTATATTAGTGTCGAAAAGTTATCTATCATACCTATCACAAGATAGTAAGTAATTTTGGAACGCTTTTATATTTTTGTTGTGCCCATTGCTCATATATATGAAAAAGAACACAATTACGAGTTTAAAAATTGTTATTGTTTCTAAGAAATTGGTAAGCTATCATATTTTTTTTTTACCTACCTAATTTTCCGACGGTAGATGGCAGCGAGAAATTCTGTGTCAAAACAGGTAGTCGAAAAGCGGCGATTGTGAAAAAAGAAGATACTGAGATTTCATTTGTTATTAGTTTTGAGCGTTTTGAAACAGATTTTTATCGAGAATATTTTATATTTTTTCGAAAGAATTGCAATGGACCAAAGTGCGGAAAGAAAAATTTAAAATACACAAATTAACTAAATTAAAATCAAACTAAATGCCAAAAATATCACAATTTTACCATTTTAATTTAAGCGCTTCGAAATATCCATCCAAACAATGTTTTTTTTTCTCAACTCGTGTATACTGTATATCATAAATTATTTTATGATTTCACTCTTCCTCAATCAATTTGTCTCAAAATTCATTGTTTTGAAATTGACAAACCTTGACAAAAATGCCACAATAATTTCGTTCGTTTGATTTTGTTAGCGACGACCGCAAAATTAGAAATTGATCAATCCCGACGGCAACTTCGTCCACCGCTGACCGTCACCTGTCGAAATTTGGGCATTCGCATAAGACGCTGTGCTTTTAGAAGTTTGACAGCGGCACTTTTCGGCGTTGATCATCGTAATTGTATTTATGCCTTGTCTTACAAATTTTGTTTTACGGTTCTTCCATCTTCCAATAGAACCAGTTCCATGCAGCCACCCGTTGATTTTCCATAGCGACACTGATTCAAGAGTTGTTCAAAAATTTTTACGTCCGTAGGGAAGCATTAAATTTTTCTTAGAAATACACTTGCAAATTGTTCTTAAGGATTTGAATGAATATCTATTCACCGCCAACGGTGTAAACGAATTGGTCAGCGTTGCAATTGAGCCGAAAATCGACTAATTTGCCGATTTTCAACTTCATTAGCCGAACAAAATTTACCTTAGCCGACAGCCGATTTTTAGCTGATTTTGATATTTCGTCAGCCGATTTTGGCATTGACGCTAGCTATACCTAGTTTACCCGGGGGTTAGACGTAATAGTACAGCTTGCATGCAAGCTGCTCTGCCATACTTCTTGCACGTGTAACCTCTACTGCCATCATTGACAAACTCAAAATGTACACTGAACTGTAACCAATTTTGGAAACAGTACGGCTATATTAATTGGAATGCATTGGAATTGACATAAAAATGCAGACCAATATATTGTTTTTATACGTCTATCTCTTACAAGATCAAGGAAATTTGACAACAAATCTGCAGAGGACCACATTTTTCAGTAATATTACAAATGAATTTTTGGGTTAATTAAAACAACTTTAACTTTCTAAATAATTTTAATTTAATGGAATACTATTTTATAACATCTTTAGTGTTTCCAATCGACAAATAATAATAAATTATGAATCGGTGTGCAATTGTACGAAATAAAGGGTTTTCACAGCCTGTTCAATATTTGTGCCATTTTTGAAGCAAGAACGCTCAGTCCATTCTTATTATATGTCAGTGACTGCCATGCAGGTAGCTCAGTTTTCAGCGAACTTACATGATGAAAAACCCATGGCAAGCTGAGGGGATAGTAATTTGACATTATACAGTTTTCAAGATGGCAGAAAAGAAATGCTGGAGAGAATTTGATAAATTTATTCTGGAAAAATGATATTTTCTGGGATCATTTGCATTACATCATTTACCAACACCTTCCTCTTAATTTTTTCTTGTGTTTTTATCATTCTGCTACTTCTTTTATTGCTATAATTTTCCAATTTAGCAAGACCTTACGACTCAATGCCATTTTTCAAATGAACCTGTATGCAAGATGATAAGACATCAACTGACCTACCTTCTGCTGTCAAGTTAAAAATCGCGTTGCAAGGGAGGCTTGCATGCAAGCTGTACTATCTCGTGTAATCCCCGGGTTAGTGTGCTTTGGCGATCGGTTGAAAAAGTGGATTTTTTCCTCTCGTGATTGTGCGAAATTGATGCGTTGTGGAAAATGACTTCATATGAGAAAAAAGTTCGCAACAGAGCACTTATATCTCTGAAAGAAAGAGCTGAAAAATATATTCGCGAAATGTAGTAACTGGGGTGTATGTCACCCGAGTGTATGAAAATGGGTTTTCCGGCAATAAAAAACTCCCGAGAAAGTTTTTTGAGTCAGGAAAGGAATACACCACTCGATAGTACTATCAGCGAGAACTTTTATGCTGGTTTTGCATTTACGTTCATACGAGGAGTTTGCATTGTTTTGTATAGAATGGAATTTGGAATTTGCCGATTTTTAGCCGATTTTTAAAATCTGTTTAGCCAATTTTAGATTTTCTAGATACATTTAGCCGATTTTAGAAGGAAATTATTGGCAATACTGGAATTGGTACATTGATTCTGGTGGCTCACTCTTTCGGACAAAGGCACGAGCATTCAGTTTTCTTAGAAAGATCTGAAAATTTTTCTTTAGATTTTTCTTTAGATTTTTCATGCAATATTGCTGGCGGACAATGATTCCAAAGAGTTATGTTGATTCAGGTGCCTTGGCTGATCTGGGTCGCTAAAAATATTTATGAGCATTGGCAAGCATACATTTTGTCTTAGAAATTTACTTAAATATTTTTCTTTCGAATTTTTATACACTATTGGTTGCTGAAAACGGTCAGTTGGTTTGATGCCACTAAAATTGATTCTACAATTTTTCTTCCCAATTTATACGGCAACACTATAAAAATAAAAACCATTCGCTTTCCTCGACAGTAGTTGCCGTTGCTTTGCTTGTACTTTCGTATTAATTAAAGTAGTATTTTTTAATTTAACTTATTGTGTACTTTTAATTTGTAGAGAAGGATAAACTTGCTACACTAGTTAGCGATGCAGGTAGAAATAGTAGCGAAAATGTAAAGCAGAAGACTGATAAGACCATTGACAACTTTTTTTCAGAATAAAGCAAGATCAGTTAAGCTCCCATCAAAAGATATAGTCATCACATATCATGCATTTCTACTCCTATTCCTTTGAATGTGACTCAAATTGCAAGCTCTCACTCTCAGTTATTTACTTCACCCGTGACAGAATCGGTTGCGTCACATCTATTACTACAATCTCTGCACGAGAAAGAGAATCTGGATATGAGTCCTTAATGTCTGTCCACTCTGAGATCGACATTGATATGGATAATATTATCGACAGGCTTTCCAAATCAAGACGAAAATTGGGTTTTGTGATATCTAACTTAATTATGATAAAAAAAAATTAAAAGCGACTATTTCCGACTTTTTACCCCTCGATCATTTTCGTTGTAACCCCCCCCCCCCCCCCCCGGAAGATCAGGATACGCGCCTGAGTCAACTACATACAAATTTATTATTATACGGATCATACTAGCACCTAGAATAAGGATCTATTATTATTATATTATTATATTTAATCAATAGCTAAGCATGTCCATAAAGTTACTACTTTTCTTTAATTCTTACTACTAATAAAAGCTGTTAGTAACAATATAGCATAACGAGGTCTCGTAAATTTTCAACCTCTCTATTTAGACGGCTAGGGTTTATTTTATCGTTGTGTTCCATTTAAAGTAATTAATGAAAATCTCAATATCTCATTTAACATAATTAATGATTTTGTATTTATATAACGTTATTAGATAACTTCGCGACTGCCATGGTACAGCGTCTCTTTAATTTTCGTAATATAAATAATTCTTGGTCATTCAGTACCCTTATATGCGGATAACCACGATTACCTTAAAGCACAAAAGTCGGAAATGATCAACACTGTCCATTCATCATGGTAAGTGTCTCAGCCCGGATAAAGTAAGTCCAGTTTAAAGAAAAACAATTATAAAATGAGGAATGGTCATCATTTTAAATAACCGAACAATACTCCAAAAAAATTGCAGTACAGTCAAGTTTAAAAGTTTGGAAGTTGGAAATAATGATCTTATGACCAGATCCAAGTTGAAAGTTCAATGCCTCTGTGGAACAGACAGAAAAAGGAAACGAATCAGCGAGCAACATCAACAGGTAGATGAAGAGACACTTATGGCAGAAACACATCCAGGCTTCGAGGCTTCCTCGAGGCGTTGTCAAAATTTCCAACACGGTTTTTTAAATGATGCAAAACAAAACCAAGCCAGCAGCTAGCCTCAAGGACTAGCCGCAAAGCGCGCTTTGCTCAAGGTTGGAAACTCTTCTCTCTCAGGTCTATTTCTGTCAACAGATGTACTAACAAAATTACAATGAGCCCGTTTAGACCGTGCCATTTAGGACTAGTTTTACGTAGTTCGACTTACGTAGTACTAATATTAAGTGGTCTAAACATGCCGTGTTACGAAAAACTAGTCCTACTTTAATTCGGTTTCTGATGCGGTATTGACCTACAAAAATTAGTATTAAATGGAGACATAACGTCACATAAGGTAATGCGAGGCTGTTTGTAAATAGTGACGCCCTTATACATAATTAATAAATAATTGTTGCAGATTACCTTATAATGTTTTGCCATTAGCCTGAAAATTTGCATGTTTTATCTTTGGTATTTAGTAATATAAATAGCAGTATTACCTCATTCTGATTTTAAATTTTCTTCTATGCTCCATTTTCTTGTGCATGCGGTGTACAAACAAATTCAATATATTATTTTTCATTTTTCTCCTGAAATAGCAGGCAGATCTGACAATTTTGACAACTGTCAAAGCTTTAATACGAGCGGACTAAACAGCAGCAGGATTAGTACTATACGTAATTCGACTTACGTAAAACTAGTCCTAAATAGCTGCGGTCTAAACGTATTCAATGACAGCATCGAGCCCGGTGACAAAGTTAACCTAATGACATAAGTTAAGAAACTGTAGAGCAAAATTGGAAAATTTCTGGTGTTTTTTAGAATGAAACAAGCAATTTCATATACTTTCGTCTTTTGTATTAATAGGGGAAAAGAACTTGGCTATGTAGGTACTATTTCAGTGCAACTGAGACAACCAAAAATCGAGAGAACGTAGGCAAAGTTTACCTAATAATAAGTTAAGAAGCTGGTGAGATATCCGAGTGTTTTACATTTAAAATGCACACGGCAAGAAAAGGAAGAAAAAAAGAAAAAAAATTGAACTCTCTTTAAAAATTTTATGAATAAAGATAAAAAATATGAATGCGCAAGTTGCATGCACCGAAACAGAATGGCAAATGTTTCATTTTCGTAAATAAATGAGAAGGGGCGGAGTTTTCACGTTTTACTCTCATAAAATGCTCCCGCGCTTTTGTGAAAACCGGTTTTCATGAAATATTGTTAATGTTAGGACACATGTTGTTATTGTAAAAGTTACAAAAGGACACATGCTGTCGCTGTAATCCTGTGATATTTGAACAGTACGTGTTTCTGTTTACATTCGTTTTGCTATGAAGAGATTAAGTGGGAGAACTCATGCTGGATTCTCTGATATTTTCGGGAAAAATGAGAATTTCATTTGAGAGGAATTTCACATTTCCTTTCAGCATCTGGGTCAAAGCGAAATTTATCTTTTTCTTAAAAATGACAGGTAGTGTGGCCCGAAGTACATTATTATGAATAGTTTGAAAGGTTTTTGAGGGATTTAATAAGATTTTGTCGTTCGGGTAATCCTACGTTCTCTCGATTTTTGTTTTTAACTCGTGGTCTCAGTTGCACTACAATAGTGCATAGACAAGTTCTTTTCCCCCAGTCATGCAAAAGACGAAAGTATATGAAATTAGTTGTTTCATTCTAAAAAACACCAGAAATTTGCCCATTTTGCTCTACAGCTTCTTAACTTATTATTAGGTAAACTTTGACAAAATCCTTTCAAACTATGCATAATAATGTACATCAGGTCACACTGTCTCCCATTTTTAAGAAAAAGATAAATTTCGCTTTGGCCCAAATGCTGAAAGGAGATGTAAAATTCCTCTCGAATGAAATTCTTATTTTTCGCGAAAATATCAGAGAACCCAGCAAGAGTTTAACCCACTTAATCTCTTCACAGCAAAACGGATGTAATCAGAAGCACGTCCTGCTCAATTAGCATAGAAATCACACTAACAAACATTGGCCATGCTATAAAAAACATTGGCCGATTCTCTCAATTTTTCAGAAAAAAACCGGTTTTCACAAAAGCGCGGGAACATTTTACGAGAGTAAAACGTTAAAACTCCGCCCCTTCTCATTTATTTACGAAAATGAAACATTTGCCATTCTGTTACGTTGCATGCAATTTGCGCTTTTACATTTTTTATCTTTATTCATAAAAGTTTTAAAGAGAATTCTATTTTTTTTCCTTTTTTTCTTCCTTTTCTTGCCGTGTGCATTTTAAATGTAAAATACTCGGAAATCCCGCCAGCTTCCCAACTTGTCATTAGGTTAACTTTGCCGGTGATATCATTTTGTTTTCATTTATCTAAGGCATGCCTTGGGGGAGCTGCGGGGAAGCCTGAGAGAGGCAAGGCCTGGGGCTTGCTTGGACAACGAAAGGAAAAGCAAGGCTGACTGGTAGTATCATAACATGACTTGGATTAACGCAAGCTGTACCATGGGTGTCCCATAGGTCAAGGTACACTTTAATGTCTTTCGTATTTCTTATATTTCTTTATCATTTTTTATTTTGCATGTTGAAGTTTGTAATAATCATTACCTATAATTTGGAATAAATATTAATTAAGAAATGTTAAAAAGGAATTATCGTTTCCATAATTCCAATATGTATTTTTTTTGTTTTGGCAGACTTTAATGCGGCTCACCTTTGGTGCTTTCATAAAATTTAGTTTTCTGTTTCCCTCTCCCAAACTGAGCCAGTGCCCTTACGCACGAAGAATAGCGCGTTACAACATCCAAACATCTTCTAAAGATTATTAAAAAAAAAATCAATTCGAGATCGAAAAGATTAGGAAACTCATCTCCTCCCCTCACCACCATTAAACACTTGAATTATGAAAGTTGATAAGTTTCTGAACTGCATCTTAATGTTATTAGTCGAAATATTACGAGCTTTTCCTGCATGTCCACTACTTATTTTGAACAAATTAATATTTTCATCAAAGTAATATAATAATTATATAATGATTAAAAATATTCAGCTAATAGATATTAGATATATTTTGCTATGAAAATGTCACAATAAGAAATAAGATTGTCGGCTATCAAGATCTTTTTGACTTATGTCATATTACAAAATTCATCCATGCATACAACGTTACATATATATGTACATATCCAGACAAGTTTCTGTGATATGATTGGCTTTAAAAGATTATATGTAAATCTTAAATAATCCCAATTACTTATTTCTTCATCCATACAATTTTTATGTAATTTTGTGCCCTTGTCCTGTATAATTTTAAACAAGAAAAAAGAAAAGGATTTACCTGAATGAAGATAATGTACTCGACCGTTAACAAAGCTTCTTCCTTTTAGAGAGGTAACGGAAAGAATTATTTATTTGTGGATTCCAGAGGATATGCACTCAAGGAAGAATTGGAGCCTTTGAAAAAGTAACAAAGACACAAAAGTAGTCTGAAAATGGTGTTGTTGTTGGTAAGGATAAAATTCCCTTTATATTTTATTCCATACCTATCACTAGGGATCGATAACTTTTATCGTGTTCTTCTTGTTAGTTCTTTTAAGGCTGACGTCACAGTTTTCTTTCATTTCACGTATACATATATCTTTCGTATGTATACATATGTAAGATATGTGTATCTATAAAAGGATTGGAATATATTTCAGGTTTACCGATGTCAGTGATATATGACTGGAAATTTAGTCTAATAATATATAGGACGATATTGATGTCCCGCTTTGGAGAAAACAACAAGAAAGTGTGGTACTTAACGTGTGTAATCAATCATTCTGTGGGGGTAAATGCAATTATGGCAGGGATATCAATTAATTATGAATTTAATTTTAGATTCTAGAGGGATTTATAGTATGTAATTTTCCGGGTATCTACATAAATAGGTTCAGCATCGCTATTTACTGTAACGAAATTTTGTTTTTGAAGCATTCCAAATACAGATACTATTTTCGAACTGCATCACACATAGCTACAGCAAACAGAGTCAATCATCATCACATTTGTTTTTGCAAATGTAAACTAAAAATCCAAACATATTTTGTTCGCCATTTTATCTATTGTTATAACCGTAATTTTTTTGTCATTGTTTAGTTGCAAATTAGACAATCCCCTTGTAATATCATCAATTAAACTGGTGCACTATTTTTAGTTACCTGCTAACATATACGAACAGGCAAACATTAAATAAATATGACCTCGGTAGAGTAGAAGTAGAAATATTTGATTTCAAAATGATAAAATATTTCAGTCTGTTCAATAATCTTTCTCTAAAATTACGTGAACGAGCAAAGAGTCGAACTTAATACATATTCAAAGAAATGATAGGAAAGTTCTAAATTCAGAATTCATATGTCACATATTGAACTTCTCGTTCTCATATATGGAACAGAGGCGAGGAGGTAATAAAGGTAGAGGTAAATAAAGCAAGAGAAGGTTAGGTGTACACATAGAGACTCAAACCTATGGTATTCAAAGTCGTTATCAGAAGACTACTGAGGATACTCAATGATGAATTGTTGTCAAAGGATCTGGAATAACATAGAAGGATATTACTTTGTCCTGCTTTTTGGAAAGAGGAAATAAAATTTGTCCCAAAGCGAAAGCTTTTCTATTATTAAAAAAGATCTAGACGTCGCTCTATGTGGTCCTTGGATAAATTTTAAGCTATTGGAGAATTGCAAGAACACATTTTATACATGTATATGCTACATAGTTCTTCCACAGATTTATACGTTACAAGAAAATTCCGTAATTGAAAATATAGTCAGCCCATTAGTACCCGCTTTTCCTTCCTCTTTTTAAAGCTGTCTACCTCCAGTATAGTATGACAGGAAATATTTTGTATACAATAATAGTTGCAGATCTCCTAGGATATAACCTTAACAACAATGGGATCTCGAGAAAACGGGCATCAGATAATATGAAAATCTCCCCGGCATCATCGCTATAAAAATCTAATATAGTGCTAGAAAACCGGCGGGCTATGACCCCGAAAGGGTTTCTGAAACATAATCTATAACTAGGCCTTTTGCTCATCATTATTCATATGTCCAAACCGGATTCTCTAACAAAGTTTAATATCGGCCTCCAACCCTCCTTACCGGCTTTATGCAGTTCGTCGAGGCGGTGTGACAAAGAAATCTATAACGCGTTCGTGAAAGGTACTGACAGTGCCAAAGAGAGTGAGTCACCGTTTCGGATTCCTCTCCGCATCCCCTGCATTTAAATTCATCAACAAGGCCCATCCTGTGCAGGTGACACATAAAAAAAGGGTGTATGTACAGTGTGAATTGACACCAGAGTTCTCAGAATTGACTTGTTTAGTCCCAATAGTTTATTCCTTAAGTTTGGGTTAGATTTACTCCACATTTCTTGTCATTCTTCTGGTTTTAGAACATCAATAAGCCTGGAAGAATGCTATACTTTTCCAGATAAACATATATTACTTACTATATTACTTAACCTTTTTGAATATGACATGAGATTGTTATTGATCAATATAGATAGGCTGAGGTAATATACATATATACTTGAATTATTTATTGGCGTTACATGATTTTTCGAAATTCCATCAAATTCACAATAAGCCGACACTCAAATATTAGTAAAGTAACCGTTAAAATATTTATTCTGAATCTTTTTTATTAGGAATTTAAAATAGATTCGGAAATACACCCAGGTATAGGGAAAAGGAAGAAAAATCTGGAGAAAATTCCACGTAAAAAAAAGCAAAATAAATGAAAATATATATCTAAAAACAGGTAAAACTCAAAAACGGTTGCATGCAAATGATCAAATGAAAGGTAACATTCTGAGTTTTGTTGATCTTGCAAGAAACTGTAAAGGGTGGGTTATTGTTGTTAGGTATTTTGGAGGGCAAATCGTTAAAATAAAAAAAAATAGTTCTTAACTAGCCACATGATGGGGTGAAGTAATGGTTCCGATATTTCTGCGAAACTTAGACGGTTTGCTATCATCTGAGCTAAAATTCATCCCCTCCTGCTATATATATTTTGTTTTGCCTAACTGCCCCAAGGAACATAGTTAAGACTTCAAGTGCTGGAATTTTGGAATTTTTCCTGTATAGCTCATATATAAATCTCGATCAAATTTTAAGATTTCACATATATCTTGTAGTTTTTAAAGAAATAACTAAAGTGTTATATATGTTTTATATGAGTCTAAAAGAAGTATAAGTCCAATATGAAGAATATACTACTTGAACATTAGTGCTATAAACGTGAATATATATGACTATAATTCCCAGAGAATCGTAATCCTATATAACATTCCTATATCAGTATTGGGGAATTTATATATGCGAGTACAGCTTTTGGGAAATATGTTCATATATCAAGTCTCATATCAAAAATAAATCTCCAATCAACCCTTATATAAAAATACGGGGAATAAGTAATTTCACTGAGAATTCATTTTCGATATCAATGCTCATATAAGAAATCAGCAATTAGTGCACTTTTATATAGGATCAAAGGGATCACTTGGATAATTTGTTCTTATATCAAAGCTCATTGGAGATCCTAAAGATTCATTTCGTGGCATGTGCTTCCCTTGAATATGATAGATGATTTTATAGTTGCAGAACCCCTGCATTTTATGGAATAAGGCATAAAGAAAAGACTTCTAGTTGGGTATAGGGACAGAAATTTTTGTAATTCATACAATGTGGGTTATCTCGAGATATAGTAAGTTTTGGAATGGTTGCTCAAATGTAAAATGCCTTTCGAAATGTATCGTGCATCTGGAAGACTTTAAAAGCACACCACGTTGGCCGATTGGAATTCTCATATAGGAATTCTCGCTACAAAATAAGTTCTTAAATGCTATATGAATGTTTTTGTTTCGGTTTTTCTATACTATGCTTATATCTCACTACAAATTCTTTATAGAAATATCTATTCTCGACACAGCAATTTACATCATTATACAGGAATTTGTTACCTATATAAGCGTTTATTCCTGCTTATGTAGGTGTTGAAGTTATGGTATGCAATTTTGTCTGTTATATCACGATTTTTAATCTTTAATGGAGAACTGAAATCATATATCACCTCCTTTTTATGTACACGTTTCCTGTAGCCATATTTACTGAATATTTTTGAGGCCATTTGTAATAAAAAACGACGAATTTTTTTAGGGTTAAAGATTCAGGTACAAATTTTCTTAGAAACATAAAAATAATAACATTTTGATAAATTTATTAAAAACAGATGAATACACATTAGGTCCATTTATTTGGGAGCCAAATGAACATAACTGTTTTTAACCATAGTTAATTAAACTTCCTATTTATTATACCCTAGATGAAATCTATAGGGTATACTAAGTTTGTCATTCCGTTTATAACACCTCGAAATAATGATCGTAGAGCAAAATGGATTGGACACCCATGCATAATATTAAAAGTTATTTTGATTTTTGCATGTCCATCTGCCCGTCTGTCCGTCCGCCTGTCCGTCTGTCCGTCTGTCCGTCCGCCTGTCCGTCTGTCCGTCCACCATTCCGTCTGTCCGTCCGCCTGTCCGTCTGTCCGTCCGCCTGTCCGTCTGTCCGTCCGCCTGTCCGCCTGTCCGTCTGTCCGTCCGCCTGTCCTTCCGATTGTCCGTCTGTGCCTACGATAACTCGAGAGCGCGTATACTTAGACAGCTGAAATTTTGTACACAAATTTAAAAAAAAAGTAAAATTAAGTTCGAAAATGAGATAAATCGGGCAACTCGTTCGTGGGGTTGCAATTCAAAAATTTTGTTTTCCACTATATATTTGGAAAGTGCCTGAGAAGGCTAAATCGGGCAACCCCTTCTTGGTGTTGTCATATAAAAATTTAGGTTTTTTACATCTATTGTGAGAACGATCAGTTCTAGACATTTTTATTATACTAAGAACTTCTTCAGAATACGCAATCCTATAAAATTGCTGATAATCATTTTTTCTGTCCGACGAACCGTTCTAGAAATATAAGCAAAAAACCACTTCAAAAATCAATCTTGCAGAGATCGGTGATCATATGAAATTTTATACGGGCATGCATCTAGAGGGTATCAGAAGGATTGGTCGTAGACTAATTCTAGCTTTTTTACCTGTTTATTTATTAATTTTGGGGTGCTTTGTTTTTTTCCGATCTAGCATGTTAGATACTAACAGCAATACTTTAATTGTTGTTAAATTCTATCATATGCTTTGTGAAAAATCATTTTTAATATTAAGAACTATACAGGGTGCCCGTAAGTCGACTTAAAGCTGGAATCGGATAATAGACCAAATCATAACAGTTACCAGAAAAATATAAAAAAATCTAAGTATTCAACTTTACAAATTATAGACATTCCTTTTGTTTTGTTGTTGCTTTAAATTCTAAGCCAACTGTTCTAGTTTGGAAGAAAATGTCACATTTTGCCGAACCAAGAATAGAAAATTAATATTTCACCCAACTTTAACTGACTGTAATAAAAAAAATGTAATACACCAGTTTGGGAAGTAACGGAAATCTGAGCCGCAAACACCCTGTACTATTAACAGAACTCATGAACCTTCTCAACTTCCAGCTGACGGATTTGAAATTCACTGCATAGATAATATTGTGTGTTATATTTTATCGAATGATACCGGTCTTTTTCGTTAAATAAGAGAAGTCAATATGAACCCTTATTAGAGCCGACTTAGTTCGCTAAAATGTTGACAAATATCTTCTCCAGAAAGATACTTCCGTCATCGAGTTAATAAGAAATAGCACAGACAAGAAATACGCAGATATCGACAGCTCTACTAACAAAACGATGAATGCGAAGAGCTCGTAGCAATCCTCAATAACTCGCTGATGTCGGCTAAATATATTATTGGTACGAACCAAAATATATAAAAACGAAGACGGAGAGGGCTGAAATTTGGTACATGGTGTTTTCATAGCAATAGTAAATAAAACTTCATAAATTAACAGAACTTTGGGTTTTCACTTTATTTAACTTTTATTTTCATCTAGGGTATAATATCATTGGTCTTAGAATAATTGTAACTTTAACTCTGCTTTATTAGAATCTTACTCGATCATATTTTTTGAGAATTCGTGTGCATTATTGATGGCTGAAGACGGTCCGGTCCGAGCAAGTTGTGTCTTGGCAGATAAATATTTTTATGAATGCAGGTAGCCATACATTTTTCGCTTAGGAACGCTCTGAACCTTTTTCCACATCATACATACAGCCGATAATAGAGGGCATATCCACCTAGGTGGTTCGTGAGAGCAGCAGGTGATAGTACTTACCTAGATGAACAAAAAATTGTATGGCTGGACGGGGTCTGTATCAACCGTGCCGAAGAAGGTGATTAAGAAAATATGCTAGGTTTCCACAAAACACCATGTGTCATAAAAATTACATCGTGTACGGTCACCGTTAAGAGCTTATTATATGCTGAACTTCATGGCCTTTCCAACAACCAGTGGCATACTCCTGTCATGACAGGAGTTATGGTGGTCTAAATTAAAACTGTCGGATTTTCTTACCGTTTTGTTGATTTTGAAATCTTTGTTGGTTTTTTTACAAAAAGGTAGTTAATATAAGTTTTTTTTTTATAAACACTGTAAACTGTGGGCTCTCCTCCTTAATTTAACCTATTATTAAACCTATGTCTTATCTGTAGCCGTTAAAGAGTCATTTTTTTTTTGAAGATGTTCCTGACCATCAACTTGGAGAAAATAAAGGAGGGATGCTTCCGACCAGATCTCGAGCAATTCAGAGCTTAATAAGACCAACTAATGTGTGTGGTTGGTATAGGACGTTCATCCCACATTTCGCTATTATCGCTAGTTCTCTCACGGATGCTTTGAAGAAGAATATCAATTTTGAGTGGAATGAATAAATGAATTAATGAAACTCACGATGATCGCTGGATTCTACTATGTATTATACTGTCTTTTACATTTACTGTATTCTACTGTGTGATTTACACTGAGTGATTTAATCATTTGCCTTGCGCTATACAAAATTAGCTTAGGATTACTTTTAATTACAATAATTGTTTGTTACTATTTCTACATCGAAGCCCTCACGGTAGATCGCGATCATCGATCGATATTGCGTCACTGCTTTTGGTTTGCGCGCCGTTTTAGTGGGTCACGTCGAACATCACAACGAGTATTGTTGTGAGGTGATAGTTTAGTGAACTGAATATTTGGCTTCATTTGTTAACTATAAATTCCCACGGGAATCAGCTACAGAGTCGAATGAGTACACGAACTCAAGGGTGCTGTTGTCAGCAAAACTATGAATAGGATTGAAAGTGAGAGCTAGCAGATCATTAATAAAAATGAAGAAGAGAGTAGGAGAGAGCCCAGAGCGTTGCAGTACACCGACATGGGTTATGTAACGATCAGAAGTAACTCCGTCCAATATAATTTGAATTAAACGGCACGAGAAAAAACTTTCAATTCATTTTAAGAAAAAATGGATCTAGACCTATTAGCAGATCATTAATAAAAATGAGGAAGGGAGTAGGAGAGAGCCCAGAGCGTTGCAGTACACCGACATGGGTTATGTAACGGTCAGAAGTAACTCCGTCCAATATAATTTGAATTAAACGGCAGGAGAAAAAACTTTCAATTCATTTAAGAAAAATGGATCTAGACCTATTGCCTCAATTTTTGCTAAAAGAGCAGGATACCAGAATTTATCGAATGCCTTCCAGATATCTCATGCGTTGATCTCAGATTCAGCCAAACTATGGAGATATTGATCCAACGCACAGTAAGGAATGTTAGTAAATATCCAGTAGAGCGGCCAGTACGAAAGCTGTATTGGTGGTCGCTAATGAGTTGATAAGTTTCTAGATATTTCATCAATTGTGTGTTGATGAGAGTTGCGAAAACCTTCAAAAGAATTGAAGTGAGGGCAATTGGTCTATAATTTGAAGGATCGCTTATCTCTCAAGTTTTTCGTAGAAATTTACTGGAAATTTTGTTTATAGAACTTTAATTAATTATTGGAGGCCAACAACTGGTACTTGGGCCGTTAACAATTTTTATGAGCGTAGCCGCGTAGATAAGCAATAAGCATTAATGTTTTTTAGAAATTTACAGAAAATTTTAGTACAAAGTTTTTATTATTTCTTGGTGGCCGACAAGATTAGTTTCAGATACAATATTTACATTCTGTGTCAGCTTCAAATAATGCAAAAAAAACTCCCAAAGAAAAAAATTTCCAGTAAATATTTAAGAAATAATCGAGGGCTTCGTTAACAGGCAGACAATTTTTTATAACTTTTTTTCTGATTAACTAAAGATATAGACAAAATATATTTTACACTGTGTCAAAGCAACCAAATTGAATTTAAGTTGAATTCGATGTAAGTAGAAAAGTTGTTTACCTAATATCTTTAATGTTTCATCCGAACATCTTTTAGTTGGCTAACTAGTTTCACGCTTTTTTGCAACAGAAAAAATTGGTTTCACACGACCGCAACTACAATGAATATTTCAATTATAAGTACGTTAAGAGTAATATATGTGTGGTTTTTTTGTGTACTTTGATATTGTATGGGGATTATAAGAAGCTATGTAAGTGCTTCATTTCGTCTTTAAAAAAGCGGAAGAAAAAAAAAAGGATGATTTCACACGATCTTCGGGGAGCTTTTTGAAAATGAGATTAAAATTAAATCTTAATTTCGAATCTCCACAAAATCTTTCGATGAGTTTTTACACCTTTAACCAGGTAGCAGTAGGATTGAAAACGGGTTTAGTTTTTTTTACAAATATTTTCTAAAATAAAATAATAAAAATAAGCTTCCTGTTGGAGTATGGTCTGGCCTTCAAAGTGCCAAGCTGTACCTGTAATTTTGCAGTCTTCTGTACTGAGATGTTACATTCATCAATCCTCGACCTTTCTATTTTCCTTTATTCATCAATGACTTTCTGCACATAATCTAATATCACTGTTCATCTGTATGCTTATGATATGTCTACCAGAGGACTGCTTATATTTATATAGAGTCAATAGCTTGACTACCTGAATAGACATTCCCCACTCGAAAGGTGGCAATCAGGATTTCATCTCAATCTGGGCTGGCAAACTTCAGATATTCGATTGCCCGAAAGCTTACCAGAGAATTAGAATTGTCAATCTAAGGTAATTAGGATGCCAGAAACTTCAATTCCCAGATAACCGTATTTTCCAATATTTGATTACCCAAATTTTGAACTATTCTTATCTGAAAATCTTCTTCCGTTAAATTTACATCCATTTTATCGGTATAAAGCTGTAAGGAAAAGATCGGAAATCACTAGTATAACAAGCGGCATCTAATTTACGGACAACTATTGTTTAACCGATACATCAGTCTTCTACCTTCATGCTTCCAGCTTCATACATACATATTTTTATAGGTTCAATAAAAAGTTGAATAGTACGAATATTCACAGATAATCGGTAAGATTTTAGAACTTCATCCATCTTTATATTGTCAGCAGAGTACTCAATTATTGGTAGACCCAAGCCCGTGAGATTCGAACCCATGGATCAAGAGCCACTACGTATGATTTTTAGCATGCTCTCTATAGAGAGAGGTACGGTCTTCTTATGAAGCATAAGGCATCAACCCTTTTTTTTAAATTAAAATGCAATGCTCTCTGTACAGACCATGATCGGTTTCTTCGCTGCATTAGACAGTCTGGAATAATTTGTATACAATCGAGAATAATTTAGGCATACATATCGCATTAGGGTTGCATTTTAATGGGTTGGGCTCTCTGCAAAATCCTTTAACGATGTTTTGTGCTCATACGAGGTTCACTCAACTTATATACATATATATACCAAGCTATATTTCACATGCGCATAAGTAGGTTAAATCTTGTATTTATGTGGTTAAGTAAATGCAACGGGAACTATAAATTCACTTCATGAAAATAAATTAACGCACAGCAGCCCTTGTTTTGGCAATGAGCAAAGGTAGTAAGATGTAGTTTAGTGAGAAAGTACGAAACTACTACAGAGTTATAGAACACCTCTACAATCCACTCAAATTTTGCTATTAAATTCAAACGTTAAGACTGAAATCTTTTTCCTTCAATTTAGTATAGCACACCCGAGAGACTTATAGTAAAGACGCAAACTATATTGAGGTCAAATATTCTGATTACCGTACAAAGGAAAACGAGACAAAACAGAAAGTCGTAGTAAAAAAAAACATCAAGAATTGTGTCAGTGTAAACCTTCTTTGTTGACACAAAAGTTACCAATGACTTCTTTGACCCGAACCTTCTTCAAGGTCCCGTCATGACCGTCCTTGCTGAATAAGCAACTTACTCTCTAGTCCTGTAGACTTGCATAAACGAAAATGTGTTTATTAGGTTTATTAGAATTTATCACGCAATTCTTACGTACAACAATGGAATAGTAATTAACAGTTGTGGTACTTGTAAGCCGAGTGGAGTAAGACCACCTTCTTCTACACGTCAGCTTGGATTTTATTTCTTACTTTATTCAAGACTGTTTGTTTGCGGTGGGTAAACTTTTTGGTAGCAGTTGTAAAAATTATGTGTGCATTTTAGGTCATAATATTTTCTGCGGATAAGGAGATATTTATAGCTCCGTGGGAGTTTGCTGGCTTCTTGCAGGAATTAATCCCTCTGAAATAAAGTACAAATTAACACTTTAATACCGTTTCTTCGCAGGAGTAATAAAATATTTTGTTTGAGATTTCTTCTTAACTGCCTTTGCACGAAGCCATGGAAAATTAATATTTTATATCCCTTTAATGATGTATTCAGGTTGCTAATTAGAAGACCCGTTCCGTTCGGTATATTATCTAGAATATCAGCAATTTAAAATGCAGATTGTCCCCACACTTATGATTCTATCAGTATGGGCTCAATTCTTATAACCTAAGACTGACAACAGATTAAAAACAAAAAATTTGAAGCTATTGGGATGGTGTAATATACAAGTATTCTTCCACTTAGTCATTTGAAGCACATCTAAAATTGTAGGTATGAAAAAAATATACCTATGCCTGAAGATTTTATGAGATTTTTAAAAGAAGAAGGAAAATAACATCTTAGGTACTTTCTTAAGGACTACCCGCTGTTGTTGAGCACAATACACCCAGTAACAATGCGTTTTAGCCAGGGGCGGATTTGATCACTTGGCCGCCCTAGGCCTATGGAAGATTGCCGCCCCCCTACTCCCTGTAAAACACGAAAAATTGAATGATCTATATCCAGTGAAGGGACCCCAGGCTAGAATTAGCGGAGTAGGCTGCCTCATAAATCGGAGTAGATTTGAAAAAAATGGAGTAGAATTAAAAATAACACTTTCCAACGAATTATTTTATATAAAAAAACGAAAAAGTATAAAAATGTAATGAAATACCCACAACTACAAGAAAAAATCAAAAATCATTCAAACATTTTGCCGCCCCCTAAATCTGCCGCCCTAGGCCCGGGCCTACTCGGCCTATAGGGAAATCCGCCCCTGGTTTTAGCACCGATAATAGTAAACCATCTACTACCGGAGACAGACTTGCAAATTGCGCCAAATAGGAAGTCCGTCTCTATATACTGAGAAACAGCTCGGTATACGATCGGTGTACCCTCAGTATGTAGTACATTGGAACTCAATATTGAAATTGCGAAAAATGTACGCAGTATACGAGTATATTGCAATATGACCCTAGTTATAAACCATATTCGTTTAATACGCGAACATTTCAGAAACGAATTTTATGCTACAATATTGGCTGCAACTTTTTTTTACATTTAATATTTGACACATGTCAAGTTGAAGTATCTATGCATTTCGTTTTTATTTTCCATATAGACAAGTAAAGTAACTTTCTTAAGACAAATGACAAGTTAAATGACAAATAAAATGATAAATCAAATGTATGTTCTATAATCGTAAGCCGCAAATGTGTCTCTGAAATGTAATTACTGCAATATCAATATTTCATATCGCTAGTTATAGGAACAATTTTTTAACGATTTTTCCGCCAACTGTTATACTTTTATATTTTCTTGTAAGATTTAGAAGCCTCAGAATGTTACCTTTCATTTGATCCAACGCATGTGCCTACCTGCCTACCATTCAACGGTTCTTGAGATAGCCAGTTTTTATGATTCATTATTTCGTTCAGTTTGTTAATAACGATAGGAACCGTCTTCAATTTTATGAAATTCAATGCAAAATTTCAATTTTATTACCGGTTGATTTCAGGTAGGTACATGAGTACGATCAAATGAAAGATAACATTCTGGGGTGTCAAAAAATTTCGAAGAAAAAATATAACAGTTATAAGACATTTTGGCTTCATTCCATTGGAGCTTAAACTGTGAGTAGTTCGAGCGATAGTGCTTAAATTCGAGTTTGTACTACATAAAAGCACCTTCGATCTATTGGCCAATTTAAAAGGAAAGTTGTTAAGAATATGCTTTTCAAGTAGTTTAAAACCATTCCCAATACGTTCTCTTTTTTTACAACTTCTTCACTAGCCACTCACTTTTACTAGAACTGTGTAACGGATAGGTTCAAAGGGTGAATTAAAGTTCGTATGATTACAAATATTATGTTAATAAGAGAAAAGTTACAATAAGTCCAGTGTTGCTACTCTAGATATTTCGAGATCAGCTTTTTTGTGTAGCCAAAGTCTTTTAAGCGTAGCCACAATTGTAAAAAATTACAGGAAACTTAAAAACTATTATCTAAATATAACCCTATAAAGTAATTAACTGAAACTTTGTCTTAAAACACTTAATCCATTCCTTTTTCATTTTTTTTTCATTTTTGGGGGGTTCCGTACCCTAAGGGTAACAACGGGAACCCTATTACTAAGACTTCGCTGTCCGTCTGCCACCAGGTTGTATCTCATGAAGCGTAATTGGTAGACAGGTTGACATTTTCACAGAGTGTGTATTTCTATTGCCGCTATAACAACAAATAATAAAAATAAAATTAAAGGGGGCCCCCATACTAGAAACGTGACTTTTTCCGCGTTTTCCTCGTTTTATTCTCATTCATTATTATTATCATAAGTAGGCATAATTTTTCAAATGACGCCTACTCTCATTTGGAAAAGTAAAGACAAAATACGTAGTGTTAAATTTTGACTGATGGTACGGAACCCTTCGTGCGCGAGTCCGACTCGCACTTCGCCGGTTATTTATTACAGACAAAAATCTTTTAGAATCTAACTTGTGCTAATACATTTTTTGATTATATGAATGAGTTCAGAAAACTTTCAAATCGCTTTCAGCCATTCTCGCTCATATGGAATATTTTGGCAAAATGGAAATAAAAGTTAAATAAAATGAAAAATCAAAGTTTTGTACGGTAACACCAAGAAGGGATTGCCCGATTTTGTTCATTTTTAAAATTTTATTTACTATTGCTAGCTACGAAAACATCATGTACAACATTTCAGCTCTCTACGTCAATTCATTCTCGGGCAGTGTCCAAATATATAGTGAAACATTAAAAATTTGTATGACAACCATATGAAGCACTTGCCCAATTTGCCCCATTTTTTTAAAATATAGAATGTAAAATTTCAGCAGTCTGAGTTATCGTGCGGACGGACAGACAGACAGACGAACATGCAAACATCAAAATAACTTTTAATATTATGCGTGGGTGTACAATAGCTATTATCATCTTACTTATTTATTGTTTCTATTAGCACATCTTTGCATTTATTGTTTCTTCAATAAGTATATGTATATGTAATTACGCGCATATACAGGGTGTCCCAAACTAATATGACTACATTTTGCCAAGTGATTCCTCTCGTCCAGAAAAATTAAAAAAATTGTATGGCACAAGCGGGTCAGGGCCAAAATATCACCCTATCGAGATACAGGGTGATTAGTAACATACCTATGCTCTTTTTCATTAAACTCCTTATACCTAGAAAAGTACAGGGTATACGGGCTATTTTAAGACGGCATTGTATGTAGAGCCTTAAGGTCTTTCGTACGAATGGTAAACCATCACCGTAGCCTTCACAACTCCAGAGCTATAGCTCCAAATTAAATATTTCGGTTTTTAATTTTTTTTTTAAAACCCTTTGCACTCCGTTGTCGCCGCTGCGGCGACAATGTAAGATTCATACAGCTCCGTTGTCGCCGCTGCGGCGACATAGTAAGATAAGCTACTACTCCGTTGTCGCCGCAGCGGCGACATCTAACAGAAACATTGTTATTTTATTTAAGTATAAATATTTTTTCACCATTTCTTGTAGGTGTGTTCGTCTCGATGTCGCACATCTTTTAGTGGTGCTGATTTTTTGGAGAGCGCCACGCATCCGGCGGGGCAGGAGGGAAAAGTTTCGAATTCTTTTGCTTATAATTCCGTACAAAAAAGGCGCATAGAGCTCGTTGAGGGCTTAAATGAAAGCTACCAATCGTGGCCTGCCAGTGGTCGTTGGGAGGTGGCGGTGCGGCGTGGGTCGCTGGTAGGCGACGGAGCGGAATAAGGGGAATTAAATTGCTGGGGTAATCTCCGAGGATACCCATTCGATTGACTTGGTTTCAAAGTGGTTTTTAGACAATCGCCTAGAAAGACAACTATAGGTACTACGTTATTAGATATTTTGGAGAGGGGAGGGGAAATGGTGAGGGTATTTAGTTGATCTCAGTAAATTTCTGGGAAAAATATGAAGCCTTCCCTACATCAGGTCGAGGCATCATTGATTTTATATTGGATCGAGGCATTGCTGTCTACCTCGAATATGCATAAAATTTGTAAAGAAAAAATGTCCAGTAAATTTCTAAGCAAAAATTTTCAGCAAACTTCTAAGAAAATAAACGGAAAGTTTACTGTCGAGCTAAATGTGCTAAATATTCTTTAGTTTTTCATAGAAGTCTATGCTGTTAAATTGTATAGAAATTGTGCTAAAATTACTATCATTTTTTTATATTTACCTTCAAAATGGAAGAAAATAATAATCTAAGATATGAATTTTCGGAAAGTGAAGATGAATTCGAATTTTGCTTATACAACGAAATTAACATAAATGAAAATAATGGATATAGTGAGACTGATGACAGCGATATAACAGTTCTTCGAAATCGAAGAGCACGGCCAAGACCAAAAGTAACAGACCCCCAAACTTCCTCTAATATTTTGGAACCGATTGATAGTGAGAGTGATGACAGCGATATGAGAGTTCATTGAAATCGAAGAGCACGGCCTATTGAATCTGTCACCGATGATAACGCAAGTACCTCTTCGGAAGAAGATGAGTGGGTCAGTATTACAGAGAATGGATACATGCCCCGAAGAGTAAATTTTTCAATAGGACCAAAAGTAACGGACCCACAAATTTTCTCCAATGTTTTTGAACCGATTCAGTTTTTCAAATTATTTTCCACTGACAGTTGATGAAAGTTGATAAAGGAAGCAAATAATTATGCGAATTCTGTGTTGATCTCAAAGAATTTAACTAAAGACTCTATATGGCAAACATGGCATGATGTAAATAAAGATGAATTCTGGGCTTTCATTGGAGTTATCCTAAATATGGGTACATTGCGTGTTTCTAACATACAAGAATATTGGTCGACTAAACACAACAGTAGAATCCCTTTTTTTCGGATATATTTACAAGAGCTCGATTCAATTAAAAATTTTGGATGCTGCATTTAAAAACACCCGACTCGGGGAGCAAAAACCTTAAAACAGGTATCCAACGAGCTAGCATTTTTTTTGGACTATTTAGATTCCAAATTTTCTGAACACTTTATTCCTGATAAAAATATTTGTGTAGATGAATCCATAGTAAAATTTAAAGGAACAATTTCTTTCATTACTTACAACTCTATTAAGCCTACGAACTGGGGTATAACAATCTATACTATGGCGGATTCTGATACTGGATATATATATTCTATCTTACTTTATTATGGAAGTATTACGTCAGAAAATCTTATTCGTCCAGATTTACCAGTAAGCACTAGAATTCCGCTACATTTATTTCAAAAGTTGCTAGATCAAATCCCCGAGGCACAAGGTTACGATATATTTACTGATAGATATTATAGCAGTATACCTTTGGCAGAAGAACTAATAAAATTAAAATGCCACTTGACTGGTACTATAAAAGCTAACAGGAAGGGTATTCCAACCTTTATGAAAAAACCTAAAAAAGGAAAAATCATGTTCTTAGCCTGGAAAGACAAGAGCATTGTGTCACTTTTGAGTACTTGGAATAATGCTGCCATGATAGAATCAAAAAGAATTCTCCGACGGGGTACAGAAGTAAATATTAGAAAGCCTAATGTAGTTGCCAGCTACAAAAATTCCATGGGCGGTGTTGAAGAAAAAAAGATATGCGTGAGCGATATTGGTATCCTATACAAACTGTAAAAGTTTCATCCAAATCGGGGTTATCAGCTCACATTCAACACATACAAAAGCTCGACGACATACGGACGAGTATATTCCGGAGTAGCTAGTAGCCCATAGTAAAAATGTCTCGGAGTTACTGACAGGTCATATTAAAAATTGTTCGGAGTGCAAAGGGTTAATATCCGCACTAACATACATTTTTGTTACAAACTTTCGAAAGCCCAGAGTCTCCTCTTTAATTTAACCTATTACACTTATTTTCTATCTGTGACGCTTAAACAGTTAGTGGGGATATTTTAAGAAGAATAACGGAAAAAATAAAAAACATCAACATTTAAAAACCGAAATTTTGAATTTGAAGCGTTATTACTCTGGAATTTTGAAGGGTACAAGGGTGGTTTAACATTCATAGGAAATACCTTAAGGTTTTGCATACAAAGCTGTCTTAAAATAGACCGTATACCCTGTAGTTTTCTAGATATATGGAGTTTAATGAAAAAAGAGCATATTTTACTAATCGCCCTGTATCTCGATAGGGTGATATTTTGCTCCCCTCCTCCTCGTGCCATACAATTTTTTATTTGTCTGTGTGAGAGGAATTGTTTGGGAAAATATAATCATATTAGCCTGGGACTTCCTGAATAGTATGCGTTGAATATTTTTATTTATACTTTAGCTTTATTCTGAATATGAGAACAAACCAATTATTTTTGTGAGTTCATACGAGTAAAGCGACCAGCAAGATGCAACTAATAATAATAATTGCTGTAATAAAATATGTTGTTATCTAATTATTAATAATACTTTAAACAATCTTTCTGGAAATGTTATGAAAGAAATAACTTACGTAAGGTGAACAATACGTTTTTGTTTTAAATTTTAATTACGCATTAATTTTTGTTAGAAACATTTATTCTGCTGCTCTCCAGTTGATCAACTCCAACATTTTGGTTGCGTCATGGAAAAACTGATAATCTATTCATAATAATACTCCTCTCTTTATTTTGTCTTAAATGGAACGTACCAGACAAATGTGCCATCAAAAGTTTTGTTAACAATACCAACACCAGCTGCCATTAATAATTATATGAAAGTTGCCTGATTATTATGAGTTTTAATTAAACTCGCGTATTTCAACAAAGATAAATTTCTTTAAAGTTTCACAGCTGTCGTAATTAACATTTTCCAACTCTTCATTTCCCTTCGGTCACATATGTATCTATTTAGATGGCTATGGATAATCCCTAAGTACATAGATACAGGAAACTTTCAAATTGGTACCAGAATAGATATGAAATGAAAGCAGTATAACTTTTACCGTTTAGCACAAACTTTTTAAATTGTTGTCATCTTCTTAATAATCCTTTTAACACAGGCAGAGGTCGAATATCTTAGAAATCTTCTATCTATGTAATCAGGTGTTTTTATTCTAATAATGAGCGAACAAAAAACATAACAGAATAACTTTTATTCTTTCGATGAAAACTTTTATATACCTATACATAAGAAATTTGCTGAAACATTTTCAGAAGATTGACAAAGTTTAGTTGTAGCATTAGATAGGTGTGCTTTAATGAAAGAAATCGTGCCAGAGCTCTTGACTTTGTAGGGACTCGTCTTTCTAACTTGCCATCCGTTAAACAGTACACTCATGTGTTCGTTAAAGTAAGACTATCTAATGGGAGTAAAGACTTTAAATTATAGATATTTGTGTAAGCACCATTACCTAGATTCTAAGGATGGTAATTGAAATTTACGTGATAAGGAAAGTTCCTTGCCTTAATTAATTCTCGTAAAAGTTTAAAATGGAGTGGTGGATGCGCTCCAAACTTGATTCTTCAACCAACTTGAACCCATTTCTTTGAACATTTTTCCCTCCCGCTGCTGTAGCATTAGTATTACTTATAGAGTTTATGTGTCTATACTTAAGTCTGTGAACAACAAGTTTAATTTTGGAGCTTTTAACATTTCAAGTATAAGTAGCTGTTAGTTTACGCGAGTAAACAGGTACATATAAATTTTAGTTTTTACAGGAAATGTATTAAAACAAAGGTTAGGAATATTTGTCTTCATTACAAATTGCATTAGGTATTGCTATGCTTCTTATATTTGATTTCAATATAAAATTAAATTCCATCTAAAATGTTTGTTTTCTATAGGTAAAAACGAATTTGATGAAATTTGAAATTAGAAAAGAAGTTCTCAAAATAAGTTTTGTAAATAAGCTCTGACATTTACTTAGTAATTAATTATACCTACTTAGCCCCAGAAATTATGCCTGTCTTTATGGTACTACCTTCTTTTCCATTAGTTCGATATACGTAAAAACTATTCACTTTTTGTTCAGTTTTGTTGCCAAATTTGTAAGCAGAGACTATTTCATATAACCGAGACATTTATCTTTTGTCAATTTTATATGTATATAAGTATAATAATAAGATAATAATATATAATTTAGAATTTCGTCATGAAATTTTTGATTTTCGGTTACAAAGCCAGTAACTGACCAGTACCTCGCTCGGTCCTTAACCTTTAAACATTGCACGCAGTAGGCGGAAAATTGCCTGTAGACTTGTATATTACACAGGTCTCGAAATACTCAAACCCCCTCTTTTATTTAGTTAGAATGAAATGTGGAAGAATCATATACTTTGAATAAAACTCATTTTCCTTTAAATGATTCATATTTAGATTCTTAAATAAATCTTTATATATCCACCACCAACTTTTGGATATCTGAGTTCACTGTAGTGTTGACAGCAGGCAGTTCAGGGCTTCATTTCTGTCCTGATGAGATCGCCCTGCACTGCTGATCGAAATATGCAATATGCTCTCAAAATTTCTTCATGAAATTTTAATTTTCGGCTACAAAGCCAGTAACTGCCCAGTACTGCGCTACTTGTCTTTTAAACATTGCACGCAGTAAAATTTTCTATAGACTTGTAGACTACGAGTCTCGAAATACGGACCCCCCCCCCCCCCTTCTTCTATTTATAAATTAATTTCTTTGCATGCTGACTAGTCGACTCGCTCCCTTATTTTGTGTAATTTAATCCGAATTACGCTTTTAGCTTCTTTAATATATTTTTTTTTTTTATATTATTAAGCCAAGCTCAGGGGATACCCTATGATGCAAAGCACAGCATGGCAGGAAGGAGATAGGGAAAGGATTACGGGATATGAGGAGAGTGGCGGAGGTGCCGATGTATGTCGCCTTTAAACTTCCGCAGATTGTATGCCGGGGGAAAAACAAAAGATGGTAAGCTGTTCCACATTCGCACTGTTCGGGATAAAAAAGCATCACGGAATTTTACTGTACGGTCGAAAGTAATTTGAAGGGTTAAAGGATGTGCGCGGTTTGCAGCGCGAGTATTGCGTGCAGGAATCATTCTACAAGGGATTAGACTAGCTATTTCATCAGAACATTGACCATGCATATAGCGATAAAGGAGCGAAAGGCATCTAACATTGCGGCGGTGCTCGAGTGAGTCGATATGACAAGTTATTGCCCAATCGCCAATGAGCTTGAAGGCTCTCTTTTGGACAATATCCAATGAAGCTAAGGCTGTGCGACCAGCCCCGGCCCATTTATAGGAGTTGTATTCCATTCTAGGTCTAATGTAGGACTTGTAGAGGAGCGCTAGATTTGACGGGCTGAAATACTTCTTACACCTTTTCAGAAATCCAAGACATTTCGATGCTTCTTTGGCAACAGAGAAGATGTGATCTGTCCAGTTTAACTTACTGGAAATATTAATGCCAAAAATGCTTAGTGGCGGTGAATCAGAAATTAGTACTCCATCAAAAGAAACGGGTGTGGTTAAGTTATGATCTTGTTTTAATTAGATAAGACAGCTTTGGGTCTTTGATGCATTGAATTCGACGCGATTCGCTTTGCCCCAAGCGAGGATATTGTTAAGATCGTTATTCAATGATCTGGTCATGCAATCTCGTTTAACACATGCGGCATTCCCCCTGGATTCAGCAAGAGTGCCAAAGGAGTAAGCGAAATCAAGAGTACTGTTATCTGCGAAACTATGGATGGGATTGAAAGTAAGGGAAAGCAGATCATTAATGAAAATTAAAAAGAGAGTTGGAGAGATAACAGAGCCTTGAGGTACACCGGCATTTATGGGATGCGGTTCAGATGTAACGCTCTGATACAGCACGTATTTGGTGACTAGATAGGAAACTTTCAATCCATAATAGAAGAGGAGGGGAGCGACCAAGTGCTTTGAGTTTGGCTAAAAGGGCTGGATGCCACACTCTATCAAAGGCTTTTGAAAAATCTAGGGCAACGATTTTAGACTCACCAAAATTGTGAAGACTACGGTTCCAACGTTCCGTAAGAAAGGTCAGCAAGTCTCCAGATGAGCGTCCAGCTCGGAAGCCATATTGGCGATCGTTGATCAGATGTTTAGTTTCTAGATACTTCATTAATTTGGAGTTAATGATAGATTCAAAAACCTTTGAAAGAATCGAAGTGATCGCAATTGGTCGATAATTTGAGGGATCGCTACCCTCTCCTTTCTTGAGAAAAGCTGAACGTGAGCTAGGTTCCAAGCAGTTGGAAATTTTCCTGTCGAATAAGACAAGTAGAATAGTTTGCGCAGAGGCTTAGCCAAGGATGAGGCACAGGTTTTAATTAACAGGGGCGAAAAACCATCAGGACCTGCGGCTTTGGAGACGTTGATCCCCTTAAGAACCCTGAACACATCCCTCGTACGAACGTGTATTGGCTCTTGTACAAATTCACACGGGCGATGTAAAACAGGTGTTTGTGAAGTGTGTGGAAGACAAGAATTTGAAGCGAATCTAGCAGCTAAAATATTAGCTTTATCCAGGGAGTCAACAATCACTTCTCCATTATTAAGTAGTGAAGGTATAGAGGAACTGGTGAAGCTGTTCCTGATGGTTTTGACCAGGGACCAGAAACCTTTGCTACCTTTTCGGCTTGCCAAGATTCTTTGTCTTATATTCTGGTCAATTTAATTTACTTGCGTAATAATATGTTTGGGCTCTCAGTGTAAAAAGAATTAGGTTTATTTTGAATCGGGCTATTCATAATAGCTGTACCTATTGAAGAGTTTTTCATTCAATATAAAAAGAAAAAAGAAAAATAGGGATACAGATTGCAAAGCAATGAGTTGAAGTAAAAAACCAGGCAATGTTTGAGTTTAATTACGGTGTAAATATCTCGATTTTTCATGTCTCATAAGATATCTTTTAGTAGAAGACGTTTTTATAAACATTTTGATCCGATTTCGGAAGAAATAAAAAATAAAAATATTTGGAGTTTGCTGTTGGTTTTTCTAGTTCATAAATTATTACATTTCAGTCGGAAATTAATATTATATTAATTATATTTTATTAATAATTCAGTTTTGCTTATGGATATATTTATGTACTTTTTAAATATGTATGTTTTAACTTATGTATATTGATTAATGGTGCAGGTCGTGCTAGCGTTATTTGATATTTCAGATTTTAAAGAAATATATAGGATATATTCAGCATATTGATGTGAAATCATCTGTTTTTGAAAATTTCATGGAGTAATATTGATGACCTAGTAATTTTTTCATGGACTTACATGAGCGAAGTTTTCTTTCATTTTGTTGAGATGATTCGAGATATATAATAACACACCCTCCAGGTAGATTCAGAGCTCCCCCCCTTTTTTTCTAAAGAAATATTTTCTTCAATGTATTTTCCAAAGCCTCGTAAAATACCGAAAGAAAGAAGAACCAGTTACTTATTTAGTTTTTCATTATCACATTATGATCGTTTGAAAATGAGTATGTATGTATTATAGGTACATATTGTAGTCACACTTCTTTCTTTATACTAAAAGCTTTAAATAATATGTCAGTAGAATTGCCACTTTGAGGTCATGTGAATCTAAGATTAGTTGAAGTCCATATTTAGTATTATATTCGTTACCGCTCTTCATACTAAAAGATTTCAAATCAATATGCACCATTCCACCCACCTGAGTTATAACCATAGAACTTCAAAAGGAGTCAAACTTCCAGTGTAATGAGGAATATATTCAATATTCGACATTTTGTGTATTACGTAGAGTTATTATTTCGCAGTATAGATGTTTAATTACTGTAAAGGTCACTTACAGCTTTTCTCCAATATAGCTGTTTTTTGTACCGCGACAAATAAACTTAATTTGCCGCCTTGATGATCACTGCAATAGGTAGATATACCTTGCAAGTAAGTAAATTGGAAGTCCAGGTTCAAATACCTGTACTTTGTTGGAATTAAGCCCAGGTTCAAATACCTGTACTTGTAGTAAGTGTGCAACGGTACAAAACCTATGCACAGCGCTTGAAATTATCAATGCCGTAGCAGATTCACTTGAGTATAATTAAAAGGCGTTCTTAACTTGTAGAACAATACTAATAATTTTATTGATATTTCTTCCGTTTATATATACAAAATCGTTCATTCAATGTTATTGCCTTTAGAAGAAACAAAATTGATTCGCTTGCATTCGCTTGCATAAAATTCTTTTTCGTGCAATGACTTACGTTAACATTAAAGCAACTTGAGTGTAATATAGCTTACGCTCGCATTAAATTTACAATAAAATTTGACCTATATTATTTGCTATGAATAAAAATTTAAATTGTATTGCGAAATAATTTGGATATGGAATTTTGTTTATGTAGAGCTTGTTAGGGTTCAATGAAATTGTATTAAGAAATAACAAACAAAATTCCATAACCAATGTAAAGTTCATTAGAGTTCAACATTCTCCCCCGCGTTGAATGCCCAATTCAACTATGATGCTGGTTGCGTCCGCAGCTTGAATTGATTCAATGATGTTGACCTGGGTGTGGGTATTGGTGCGCTGGGTTCCTTGCCTGGGCACCATCGGTGGGCTTGATGTTTCCATGTAAGATATCCTAGAATAGCGATGATAAATAACAATCCAAGATATCCGATGTCGAATTGATGAGCATCATGGGTCTGTAAAGGCTGCTGTTCTTCCTTCTTCAATTGCTGTATTCGGTTTTGAATGTCTTGAATGTCCGTGGTTATGTCTTCATGCGATGGTGCTTGATAGAGTATTTTAGCAATTTTGGATGAATTCAATAATTCGGTAAAATTTCTTGATGATACAAACGATGTCGTCATGGTACTAGCATAGATGTTATGGGCTTGTATAGTAAAGAATTCTTCCTTGATAGCGCAATCGTTGGCTAATTTCAAGATTCCTGAACCTTCTAGTGTTTGCTGCGAAACCTTAGTTCCACACACGACATTAACTATAGTTGGTTTCTTCATAACATAGATCCAATGATTTGAGCTTAATAGTTGAATCCATCGTGGTTGTTCCGTGAGCTTCATGAATTGGCAGGATGCTGATGATGATGAGTGGCTAAGGTAGCTTAGTTCACAGGAACTTACATTGGAGCCTTTACGATGAAGAGGATGATGTTGTTTGCACATGTGAGTCGATTCGCCAATAATGGTACATGATGACATTTCTTGCTCTGACAGGGGGTAATATTGGTCCCTATGTAAGTTGATTATGAGATAGTCAGATGATGGCTTTATTGTGATGAATGTTTCATTAACTAAAATTGGCACAGGAACTACTCTCAGCATTTCGAATTGTTCATAAGCGAATAATGGTAGTTTTAGTCGGAAAATTAGATGGGCTGGCAAGACTCTTCCCTCTATCGTCATTAGGCTATATAATTCTAGTGGATGGTCTTGTTTAGCAGGAAGTCGAAGTATTGATGGTAGGTGTTCCTTGATGCGGGTAAGTTCAGTCTCTAGTTGTCTGGGAACTAGCAATTGCGGGTTTATTTTGCCATGATGAGTATCTACCAGTACATCTAATAATATAGATTGAATTTGTTGATAGTTGGTAATAACTAGAATTAATCGAACAGATGCTGCGTTAAAGACTTCCATTGATTTTTGTTCGTGCAATTCTTGATGCAATTGGTTAAGGTGGGCGATGGTCAGGTTGATGTACGTGTCAATACTCCGAAGGTCACCTTCAATTACCTTGTATGACTTACGCATGACGTTTGCTGTAGAGTCTATGATTGATGTTTGATTTTTAAGTAGTTCCAATAGATGGTCGTCATTATCCTTCAAATTTTCTATGGTTTGAGCCATTTTTTCGGCGTACTTCGGATCTAGTACTCCAAATAATGTGTTAGCCAGATTTCCTATTACATCGAGAGGAGCTCTCTTAACTCTTGGGTTGTTTTGATGTTGTAATAGTTCATTGTTGATTTGGATTGTGGCCAATAGATCGAAAAACTGTGAAACCGTCAGAGTGCAAGTGCTATTGTCCTTCATCGTTTTGCATAGTTTTTCTAACTTTACTATACCACTGGTGATCGACTCAAATTCCTTCCAGTAGGTTGTCATGTTGTAGAAAATAACCAAGTTCCACTCATTGGACACTAGATGCGTAGGCCCCATTCCTTCGAAATATAGTCCTGGTTGAGATTGGAACGGACTTATTTCTACGTCTGGATTGCTCAAGACTGGCATTATCAAGCAGCTTAGGAATAGTACACTTGAGAGGGAGCTTGTATACCGGCGTTTTTTAGACGTAGACGGACCTTGATCTTGCTCTCTGGAAGTTGATTTTTCTTCGTTAGTTGTGTCACTGGTTTGATTCTGATTTGTCTTGTGTTTGGTAAGTCGCTCCTTCTTAGATGCATCGATTTTTCCCCTTTGCGAGTTCATTCCGGCGTCGCCTGGACCATTCAGTGATTCTTGATCTTGTACGATTGGTAATGGAGCAAGTTTATGTATTGGTCTCCTCAGTATTCCAGATGAGGTCTTGACATCGGCTACACGAATTAATCCATCTTTTCCCTTGATTGTTTGAATGATGCGTCCCAAGGGCCATTTTAGCACAGGCAAATTATCTTCCTTGATTAAGACCATCATTCCAGCCTGAGCATTGTCACATCGTTGCTTCCATTTATAACGATGTTGTAGTTCGTGTAAATATTCCTTGGACCAACGTTCCCAAAATTGATTTTTTAAGTGAGACACCAATTTCCAACGTTGAAGTAAGCTGGTCTGCAATGATTGAGCCTGTGGATCGACGGTGCTAGTCAATGGTTCGCCGATTAAAAAATGACCCGGAGTGAGAGCAGTAAGATCGTTCGGGTCGGCTGAGAGTGGAGTCAGTGGCCTGGAATTTAGTATTGCTTCAATTTCAACTATTACTGTCTCTAGTTCTTCATAGGTGAGAGAAACTGATGCTAAGCTCCGTTGAAGCAAGTGTTTAGCCGACTTCACAGCCGCCTCCCATAGTCCACCGAAGTGCGGTGCTCTTGGGGGTATAAAATGAAAATCAACACCTTTCGTGCTGCAAAATGTAGATATTTTATTGTGTGAATTATCTGAGCAAATTGTATCTTTCAGTTCTATCAATTGGTTTCTTGCTCCTACAAAATTCGTGGCGTTATCACAGTACAAATTCCGGCAGTTGCCTCGTCTACTTATGAACCGTTTGAGGGCTCCAATGAAGGCTTCTGTGGTTAGATCGCTTACCACTTCGAAGTGTGTTGCTTTAGTAGCAAAACAACAAAAGACTGCAATATACGATTTGTGAGGTCGTTTGCCTCTAACCTTGAAGTGTGTCCAGAACGGCCCGCAAAAATCAACTCCCGAATTGATGAAGGGTCGCGCTGGCTGCACTCGATGTGGTGGCAGATTTCCCATAAATTGGGATAACATCTTTGGTTTCGATCTAGCACAACGAAGACAGTTTTGCACAACGGATCGTGCAGTTGTCTTTCCCTTTATGGGCCAGAATCGTTGACGAGTTATTGACAGCAACGTTTGAGCACCAACATGTAGATTCGTAATGTGTAGATGAGTCATTAATAATCTTGTAATGTCATGAGAGTATGGAAGTAGCATTGGATGCTTGGCATCATACGGTAAATTGGATGCCTCCAGTCTGCCTCCGACACGAATAATTCCTCTTTCATCGATAAATGGACTGAGGCTGCTCAGGGCGCTATTATTGTTGACATGGTTGATCCGTTGTAATTGGTTCAAGTCTTCACTGAATCCCTGAGCTTGTGTTTCCTTGATAATGACTGTTAGAGCGTCTTCTAGTTCTGCCACAGTTAGCTCGATCTTCCCTTTTATACTTGTGTACTGACGAATATTTGCAATAAATCTCAACACATAGGCAACGACTCTTTGTAATCGTTTGAATGAGTTATGATGGTTGATTGTGTGGACGAAATGCGTTGGTTCTTTGGTAGCTGCTAAGATTATTTTCGACTGTTTTCTCTCCAAATCAATATCAGTTATTGTGTTTTTTGTGGGCCATACGTTTTCAGAGCCATGTAAAAATATTGGTCCGTAGAACCATAAGTTGCAATTTGACAACCTCTCCGGTGGAACTCCCCGAGAGACTAGATCGGCAGGGTTTTCCTTTGATGGGACGTGCCTCCATTGATTAATGGCTGTTAATTCTTGAATAGCTGCCACACGATTTGCCACAAATGTATGATATGACGAGGACTCGGAATTCAGCCATGCAAGCACAATCTCGGAATCGGTCCAAAAAAAGCATGGTTGATCATGCCAGTTTAAATCGGTCGTAATTCGTTGTACTAGTTGGGCAGCGAGTTTTGCAGCACATAGTTCCAGGCGAGGTAACGTTGTAGTTTTGTTAGGAGCCACCTTTGATTTAGCACATAATAATTGTACTGCTATTGTACCATCCTGTCTCCTGGATCGTACATATACTGCAGTTCCATATGCCTTTTCTGAAGCGTCCGAGAAGGCGTGCAATTGTGTAGATTGTGGTATTCTTCCAGAGAATATATGCCTTGGTATCTTAATATCATTTAGAACCTTCAATCCTTCACGAAACCTTAGCCATGCAGACTGAAGCTCGGTTGACAGAGATGTATCCCAATCGAGTTTTATTCTCCATAGCCTTTGAAGGAAGATCTTTGCCGTTACTATGACTGGACTCATTACGCCGAGTGGATCAAATAAATGTGCTGTGTCTGACAGGACTGTGCGTTTGGTCACCTTGGTTCCTTCTGGCCATACAGTTTCGATACGAAATTCATCTGCCTTTGGTAGCCACATTAGTCCTAGGGTTTTTATTTGTCCCTCTTCTTCATCATACAGTTCTACTTGAAGACCGACATCGTCTCTATGAATGTTTTGAAGTAGTTTGGTGTGGTTGGCACACCATTTTCGTAAATTGAAACCTGCTGATTTCAGAAGCTTTGTCAGTTGTTCTTGCATTTCGAGAGCTTCCACTAAGCTATTGGATCCCGTCATTATATCGTCTACATAGAAGTCGCGTTTGAGTATCCTTGACCCAAGTGGAAATTTATCAGATCCTTGCACTGATAGCTGTTGTAAGCATTTAATTGCCAAATATGGTGCTGAAGTAGTTCCGTATGTGACAGTCTTAAGTTGGTACGATTTAATTGCTTCATTAGGATTATCTCTCCATAGAATCATTTGATATTTTCTGTCGTTTTCGTGCATTAAGACCTGACGGTACATTTTCTCTATGTCCGCCGTAAAGACGAATCGTGGCATTCGAAACCTCAGAAGTATGGAAAAAAGATCATCTTGGAGCCTCGGGCCAGTACTTAGTAGCTCATTCAGGGCGATATTTGATGAGCTTTTGGTTGAACCATCAAAAACTACTCTAAGCTTGGTGGTAGTGCTGTCGGGTTTCATCACACAGTGATGTGGTAAATAATAGTACGGCTTGGTGATGTTGTCTGGATTGACCTCTTCCATATGTTCAAGTTGTAAGTATTCCTTCATAAAGGCCACGTATTGCCCCTTGATTTCTGGATTTTTACTGAATTTTCGTTCCAAGGAGAGAAATCGTTGTAAAGCAATGTCCCTGGATTCACCTAATTTACTTGGATGGTGTAAAAAAGGTAGTTTTACCACAAAGCGGCCTGACGAGTCTCTTTGTGTGGTCTGACTAAAATGAGATTCGCATTTAACTTCAGCGGCAGTTAAACTTGGCGGATGCGACTCAATTTCTTCGAGCTTCCAAAACCTTTCAATTTTATCGTCAAGAGTGAGGCCTCCTTCATTACAGATGCCACATGTTGCTTGAGATTGGTTGGTGCCTTGTATCCTTCCAGCAAAAACCCAACCAAAAACAGTGTTTTGCAGAGTTGGTAAATCGTCTCCAAGTTTTATTTGCCCAGTCGACAGGAGTTGATGATAGAACTCCGCTCCGATCAAAAAATCAATTTGACTGGGGCGATTGAAATTTGGATCGGCTAGCTCTATGTTTTCCGGGATGGGCCAGGAGTCCGTGTTCAACGAATATGTTGGTTGATAAGAAGTTATTTTTGGTAATATAAAGGCTTCTACTCTGGTTGAGAATTCGGTCAATCGTGATTGCAATACTAAATTGACTCGATAGTTAGATTGCTGCTTGCCTTCACCGATGCCTTGGATGCTCATAGAATCTGGGGTGCCTTTTAAACCCAATTTTTTGACTAATCGTTCCGTTATAAAATTTAGTTGTGAGCCAGAATCTAAAATTGCCTTGCATTCTACATTATTGCCTTCATTATTTCTTAACTTGATGATGACAGTGCTTAGCAGCACGTAACCTCTTTGATTCTGAGCTGTTTGTGCTGCTAGGATTGTTGAGTTACTACCCTCTGCGTTATTATTGGATGGTCCAAACATGTCTGCAGTGCGTTTCTCAGCGATTGATTGCCGTGGTTGTAGTTGTAATTGATCCGTTGATGATATTATCCTTCCAGGAGTGTGAGATGATTTACTGGACTCTTCAATATGAACTAGCGTATTATGCTTTTTGGAGCATTTCAAGCAATGTCGCATAGAGCACTTGATTGCTGAGTGTCCGTCTTTCATGCAGTTGATGCATAAGTGGTTCCTTTTCAAGATTTGGTATCTTGTAACTGGCGCATGTGACAGAAATTCTTTACACAGATATAGTGGATGTTTCTGTTTGCACACAACACATTGTCTCCCATTAATTGTCGATACGAAAGAAGACGATTTTGACGAATGACTGGATCGTTCTTGAATCGTGTAACGCTTATCTCTTCCTAATGCTTCTAGAGCTTGGAAGCGGCTCTCTAAAAACATTAAAAAATGTTTAATCGTTTGCAGTTCTCTTGGTGATTCCAATGATTGCTCGTACAATGTGTGTGTATTTTTGTCCAATTTCTTAATGAGTATGTGAATGAGCAATGGATCCCATGATTCAATGGAGATCCCAAGGTTTTTTAAGGCAAGAATGCACTCATTTGTGTTGTCATGCAGTGCCTTGATTGCTGCAGCCCCTTCGGTTTGAATGGTTGGCTGTGCTAGAAATTTGTTGATTAATGCTGTCACCAATAGTCGTTTGTTGTTATATCGATTTTTTAATATGTTCCATGCCGTTTCATAATTTCCATCTGATATTGACAAATGGTGTATTAACGCTTTTGCTTCACCAGTTAAGTTGGAAACCAGGTGAAACATCTTTTGTGCGTTGCTGATGGGATAATTATGAATCAGTTGGATATATAAGTCATGGAATTGTGTCCACCTTAGGTAGTTGCCATCAAAATTGGGAAGCGTTATCTTAGGCAATTTTATTGCTGTACCAAGATCAGATGTATTCTGAGGTGGGGATGATGCAGAGTCCTGCAAGTTCCGTAATTGTTGTTGCAGCGATATGATGGTGTCTTGCACCCAGTCATCAACTTCAAAATAGAATTCTGTCTTATATCCACAAGGCTCTTCACTCGAGACAGATTCCCATATAACCTGATTATTTTGGGTGATATCTGCCCAATTGGTTTGAAGCAATTTAAGCTTGAGTTCATAGTAAGGCCTTGGATGTGTTTGATGTGCCTTAGACTCAATGTCACGAATGTAATGAACCAATGTGCTCATTGCTGATCTTTGCTTCTTGACTAATTTCACGACATCTTGGTTTTCATCTGTAATGGTGAGATTGAAAACAGTATTATCTCGGTCATCTTCTGAGAGCTTTGGCGCTGATAATTTTATATTAGCCTCCTTCAATTTTTCCTTAAGGTCGTTGTAGACACTTTCAATTTCTTTGTAGTAGTTATTTTTGAAGTATAGATGATCACTATTACTCTGCTTAACCTTGATTAACCTTTCGTTATTGTTCGTGAACTTGATCCATAGTGACTCCAATTGATCTGATACCTTATTCAGATATTCTAGATTCCCGCGGGTCACACGTTGAGGGGTCTCAGTGTTGAACGCCTGCAACAGGTCTTCTATTTTTCTTCCTATCTCGGATTGTTCAGAAGCTAATGTCTCCATGATGAGCACCTTATCGTCTTTAGAAACGTGGATGTGGAATATACTGATCTCGTGGCGATCACGTCGGGGTCACCAAAATGTTTTTTGTACCGCGACAAATAAACTTAATTTGCCGCCTTGATGATCACTGCAATAGGTAGATATACCTTGCAAGTAAGTAAATTGGAAGTCCAGGTTCAAATACCTGTACTTTGTTGGAATTAAGCCCAGGTTCAAATACCTGTACTTGTAGTAAGTGTGCAACGGTACAAAACCTATGCACAGCGCTTGAAATTATCAATGCCGTAGCAGATTCACTTGAGTATAATTAAAAGGCGTTCTTAACTTGTAGAACAATACTAATAATTTTATTGATATTTCTTCCGTTTATATATACAAAATCGTTCATTCAATGTTATTGCCTTTAGAAGAAACAAAATTGATTCGCTTGCATTCGCTTGCATAAAATTCTTTTTCGTGCAATGACTTACGTTAACATTAAAGCAACTTGAGTGTAATATAGCTTACGCTCGCATTAAATTTACAATAAAATTTGACCTATATTATTTGCTATGAATAAAAATTTAAATTGTATTGCGAAATAATTTGGATATGGAATTTTGTTTATGTAGAGCTTGTTAGGGTTCAATGAAATTGTATTAAGAAATAACAAACAAAATTCCATAACCAATGTAAAGTTCATTAGAGTTCAACAATAGCAGTAACAGTATGTTCCAAAAGGCGCAAATATAGAAGTCACTGACTCATATGGTTTTGCAAGCAATCTGGGAAGCTAAAGCCTTGAAACTAATGGGACAAATCAATCTCTACAATGTATTTCTCAGTCTTTAGAATGGATTTTTATTGGAAACTGGAAATAGTAAAACACAGATTTTTGTTTTATAATATGTGGTTCAATTTAAAAGCATAATATTGGAATATTTTTACCTGTAGCGTAGGTTGTATTCTGTTTCATCTTTGTAAGAGCATATGTGACTTTTAGTTAAATTTCGAAACCAATAAGTTGATGAATTTTGCAAATACGAAACATCGAAAAGCAGACTTTTTCCTTTCAACATTAATACTACGCCAGGTGAAATATGATATTCTCTTTGATTAAGTTTTTTTTTATATTTATTTTACAACTTTCTCGTACATACGTATCTACATATGTAAATACATACATGTGAGTATTGATTGTGTCCTTTAGAGAAATTCTTTGTAAGCAAACATGAAAGAATCAAAGTTTAGAAGTCTTCGCCCTGTCCGTTTCATGAAAACCTTTGATATGCCAAGTAATTTAAATTTGCCCTTCTTATAAGAACTGAAATATAAGTACCCAAAATGTTTTATTTTCGTCTACGTAAAATTGACCATATTGTGTCCGTGCAACTGCCGCGCCGCGCCACCGCCCCGCAACAAATATATATCGCCATATTTGATTCTTTGTGGAGTTAATTAAAATTGTAATAGATTTTAAAACATGATTAAAAATTTCTTTGATCTCAAAGAACAAAATTAAATAACATAAGGGTTTCGTGGTTGCGCTTGAAAGTTAAGAAGAATGAACTTTGTAACTCACTTAAGCTATTATAATTAAGTAGCTCTAAGTCAGAGCAGAATGAAAATGTAACATTGTGGAGATTTTGCAACTTTCATACCTTAATTAAACGTTCAAAGGTAGGTGTACTGCGAAGATAATATTATGGTTAGGTGATTTCAATAGTAGGTAGGAACATAAAAATAAATTTGAAGGAAGTAAATTTTTGTATTTGTTTTAATACATAAAAAAAGCATTCACCTCTGCTAGTCCCATTCGGTTTTGGAATTTCCAAAAATATACAAATTTAAAATAAAAGGATGGTGGAGAAAAAAAATTACTAACTCGATTATAGCCGAATGTAAATCTTGGAAGCAATGGGAAGAGGCGGTTGTAAAAATAAACTAAACAACAGCTGCAATAATTAGGGTGTGCCTACACTACAACAAATTTTCTGGTTTTTTAAACTCTTAATTTGTGTTTCGCAGAAAATAAAAAGTAATAGCTGCTATGCCTTCTTTTAGTAAGAAGCTACCGAAACGTAAGCTATCTTGAAAAGAGGCGGCTAGTTAAAGAGGACATATGGTTCGAATAGTGTGCAATTTTAAAAAGAAAAAATATAAAAATGAGAAAAGGGTGGTAAATATCCCCCCCCCCCCCCCACTGTAGTGGTATTAATGCAATCCGAGCGAGCGTTTTAAGAAAGAAGGAAGTTTTGAGCAATAGAAATTGCACGTTGATTTTGTTTTCTTAGTTCCTAGTCTTTTACAAATTAATTAGTGATTTATAGTCAAGTTGAGTTTTGTTTTGGTTGATTTTCAAAACTTCTGATAACCCCATTTGGCAAATGTCAGATAAGGTGTTGGGATTGGCATAGGCTGGTAACAAAACAAAATCCGGCCCCACCACTAATTTATAATGTTTTTATGGTAATATGCTCTTTATTTGGTTGACTCTTACAGACATTTCTTAAATATAAATGGCTAAAGGCTCTAAAATATATAAAAGATGTCACTAGCTAATCTAAAAATAACAAACATATTGAGTAAATACGGACACCGAAAACAAACTAGACACTAACAATTAAAGGAACAAAATGAAACACTAAGTTCTGGAAAGAGTCTGTATTAAGCCGCTTATTTGCAAAATTGTTGAATTCCGTAAACATTGATACATTTCTATTAATTCTTTATGAAAAAAAAATATTTATTATTCAACCGTTATAAAAACAAGTAAAAAATCTAGAATTGGTCTAAGACCAAATTTTATCATACCCTAGATGAATGCCCGTATAAAATTTCATATGATTACACGTGCGTACAAGTTTGATTTTTGAAGCGGTTTGTCGCATATATTTCTAGAACGGTTCGTCGGACAGAAAAAATGATTATAATTAATTTTATAGGATTTCGTATTCTAAGGAAGTTTCTAGTACAATAAAAATATCTAGATTTGATCGTTTTTACAGTATACCTAAAAAACCTAAATTTTTATATGGCAACACCAAGAGAGAGTTGCCCGATTTATGCCATTTTTAAAATTTTATTTGTTATTGCTATGAAAACACAATGTACCTCATTTCAGTACTCTATGTACAAGCGTTCTCAGACAGTGTCCAAATAAATAGTGGAAAACGAAATTTTTGTATGGCAACTCCACGAATGAGTTGCCCGATTTGTCTCATTTTCGAACTTAATTTTTTTTTTAAGACCGTGTACAAAATTTTAGCTCTCTAAGTATAGAGCTCTCAAGCTATTGTGCGCACAGATAGACAGACGGACGGACGGACGGACAGACGGACATGCAAAAATCAAAATAACTTTTAATATTATGCGTGGATATGTCCAATCCATTTTGCTCTACCATCATTATTTCGAGGTGTTATAAATGGAATGACAAACTTAGTATACCCTAAAGATTTCATCTAGGGTATAATTTGTGATATGAGACTACATCACAACATTTTTATGGCCATTGCATAAAAACTATTTTTTTTTTCACAAGAAATTAATAAAAATTTATCAATATTTCCCACCTTTTCTTTTATAGTACAGTCATTTGGTGCTCGAAAAGGGGGATACCTGGAAAGTTTCGCGAGAGTTTTGAAAATTGGTGTTTTTATATATTTCGATGTGCTCTTTCCGAATTTTCACTTTGTCACCTGGGGCCGGATTCTGTAACTCGGAGAGTTTGGGAGTTTGGGAGATGAGAATTTTCGTTTTCCCCGATTAAAACTACTTAACTCTCCTTTCGCGATTCTCTAACATACTTGGGGAGTTAGGGAAAACGTGAGAAGTGTCGCAAAATTGAAGGATGGCTAACTTTTTGTGGGAGGGTCGTAGACCATTGGGGTTTTTTCATCGGATTTAGGGTATAGAATGCACAAATTTAGATGAACAATTTTTGCGGTAGGCGCTTCGACCTACTCCTCATTAAAGTTTGTTCAAAATACGTCATGTTTGATATAAAATTGAAGACGGAGATGCGGGTAATCGAGTGTGTAGGTGTAGGCTTTTTTTGATCATTTTGACTTCATAACTGACTTTTTACCGCCGAAAGACGGAGTTTTTGCACTTGGGTTATATACATCCCAGTTCCTATATTATGCATATATTCCTTCCGTTCTTGGTTTCACATCCATTAGTTCTCTATTGTGAACATTTTTCTCATTGAAAGTGAATTTCCACGAATTACTTCATAATGATGAGTTGAAAATATGTCCATTTTTGTACCAAAAAATTGCCTTTTTTTCATCTTAAGAAGGACTGATTCACTTCTTTTGGAGTTATCTCCAAAACCATTTACCGGACTCAAAAATTACATATCTAATTAGGGGACAAAATGTAGATGAGATTTAAGCCTACATCCAAGCTTGAACGTGCATATTTAAAATTATTATAGCATCTCTTCTGTACTGGAAACGAACCAAAGTGATCATTTTCGCGTGATTTAAAATTTTTAGCGGGTTCCTTCAGATACCAAAATCCATATTTCTCTGTAAGTATTACAAGGATTTCCATAATTTGTTTTTGTAAATCCAGCCATTATATGCTGTGAATCCATAATTTAATTTGAAGATTGCTAGGTATCTATGTAAGTGCCATCGCAAAGGAAAAAAAAACAGACAATACTGTCAGTTGAGAGTTATTCTTCTTACTTCTCCACGACTAACATATCCGAGAGTTTTGTCTCAATACAAATTCTCCGAGTTACAGAATTCCGAGTGGAGAGTTCAGTGTCAATAGAACTCTCATCACAGCTCCACAGCTCTCCGAGTTAGTGAATCCGGCCCTTGGAATCTTTACCTCTCGCGCCGCTATATCGAAAAAATGGCGTCCAAAAACATTTTTTTTTGCAAGATCTCCTTTCCGACTCATTTTCGATGAAACTAGAGATAAGTCCTATATATCTTTTGTAAAATTATTGGATTCAGCGTACAAGGGCCCCAAAGTCTCCTTCAACACGCGTATTTCGTATAGTAGTAATAGGCTGGCTTTTCAACGTGAAGTAAAATAATTTTCGTTGCGGCGCTCGTACGCTGAAATCATTCATTTTACAAAAATAAGGTGAATACACAAATTATAGGAAATTTTCTCTAGTTTAATTTATTATTTTCATCGTAAATGAATCGGAAAGTAGATATTGAGAAAAAAAACTATTTTTGGTGCCATTTTTTTAATATGGCGGCCCGAGCGGCAAAGACACGAGGTAGCAAAGTAAAAATTCGGAACGAGCGCATCGAAATCAATAAAAAGACCAAATTTCCAAACTCCTGGTAAACTTTCCAGGTGGTAGAACTACCAAATAACTGGACTATTATGGAGTTAATCAATTTGAATTTTGAAAAATGCCTGAAAATAACAAACAAAAAATTTCCTAATCGTCTTAATTTTGATAAATGGGTAAGTGGCAGTTCCAAGAAGTTAGGAATTTCGAATTAAATAATAAAAAATAATTTCCTATACGAACTATAGCTTCCGGCAGGACTACCTAATTAAAACGCTCACAGTATTGAAACTTATGAAAAAATTCGCTTCGATGAAACCGTCGCAGATAACACCTTTTTTGTTTTTTTTTTATCATTACCGGAGTCAAATAAACGGATAAATTCATAATCACATTAATATTTATTGTGTGATTCGTAAGATTTTTAATAAGTCTTGGCTTGATATTTGCTTTACCCATTTTTTCATTTAATCAAAATGTATAAAAATGCAAACATCAAATGCAAACATCAAATGCAAACTGATCTAAAAATTCAAAATAAAATTATCATAGTTGTCGCAAGGGATCCCTAGTGCGTATTTCGATAGCAATATCCACACATTATTTAACAAAAATTATGGATACTTATAATTAAGTGTCAGTGGTAATTAAAGCAATACCTACTAACGATGTATCGATAATCAATCTTGCAGATAAAAATAGCATATCGTGGGTAAACGTTGAAAAGTATGAAACGGGCATAACTATTAGGTAGACAGAATGAAATTAATAATAATGAGAAATATGTATTGCAAAAGTAAATGTCCGGAGCAGGATATTTTGGGCTGTATCTGTTTGTAGACTGCCAACAATGGTGCATAAACCTTCTGGAGAAAATGTGAGAAGCAAATTCGTAAAAAAAATTACTGCCTATCTATGCTAATAAAAATTTATAGCCCAGGCTTTCAGTTTCCAAGAATAGTGCAACAGAAGCCGAAAAAAGTGCATCTCCCTAGTTGAATTCCTATTACGATAAATCAAACAGAAAATCGTGGCTTTCATTTTTACGATGGGAAGCATGGATTAGTTTTCCATGAAGTGAGTGCTAGGTTAAATCTTTAGGAGACGCAAACTTAAAATGGCAAAATTTTGGTTGAAGATTTGTTACAGTTTTCTAATCTTTGGTTATTTATGTTACACACAGTTCCATAAATAATGGCGGTACAGTTACATGAAAGTAGTAAATGTTCAAACAATTTGACTGCAATTTTCGGTACAAATTTGTAATTTCCATTTGGTACATTTTAAATGACCCTTTCTCGAAAAATTTTCCATGAGCTAACTCTCTAATTCGTGGCCCTAATTATAATATTTGTTGAAGGTAAAACTCACAATGGATTTTGCGTGTTATTATACCCTAGAAAAAATCATGGGGTATATCAACGCACAGAAATAATGCTAGTAGAGTATTAAATTAAAATTTATTTTAATTTTTGCATGTCCGTCTGTCGATCCGTCCGTCCGTAGGTCTGTCCGCCTGTCTTGTTTTTTTCTTTTTTAATATTACTAAGCCAAGCGCAGGGGATACCCGATGATGCAGAGCACATCATGACAGCAAGGAGATATGGAAACAGATTTGGGAACGTGAGTGACTGAGGTGCTGATGTGTGTCGCCCTTAAACTTTCGTAGATTGTATGCATGAGGAAAGATGGATGGTAAGCTGTTCCACATTTGCACAGTTATTGCAAAATCGCCAATGAGCTTGAAGGCTTTTTTATTTTACAATACCCAATGACGATAAGTCTGTGTGACAGCCCCGGCCCAGATATGGAAATTTTATTCCATTCTAGGTCTGATGTAGGATTTGTAGAAGAGCTCTAGATTCGAAGGGCTGAAATATTTTTTACATCTTTTCACAAATCGAAGACATTTCGATACTTCCTTGGTTACAGAGAAGATGTTATCTGTCCAAATTAACTTACTGGATTAAGGCATTCTTGCCTAAAATCTTTGTATCGTAAATCAGTGCTCCGTCAAAAAATGAAAACGGTAGTGGAAAATACTTTGGGACTTATATGCATTGTTTCGACACAATTGGCTTTGTCCCAAACGAGGATATTATAAAGTGCGTTATTCGACGATCAAATCATGCCATCTCGATTGAAAAATGTGGCATTTCCTCTGAAGTCCGTAAGAGTGTCAAAGAAGTAAGCGAAATGAAGGGTATTGACATCGGCCAAATTATGGATGGGACTGAAGATCATTAATAAAAATTAAGCGTTATGGAGAGATAGCAAAGCTTTGGGCTACACCGATATTTATAGAATGAGGTTCTGATGAAACACCATCTAGTACAATTCGTATTAGGCGACCGAATTAAAATTTTAAATCCGGAATAGAAAATTAGGAGAAGTTTGAAATATCTAGGGCAACTATTTTGGACTCACGAAAATTATGTAGACTATGCCTCCAACGTTTTGTAAGGAAAGTCAGCAAGTCTCCAGTCTGTCTATCCATCCTCACGATAACTCGAGAACAGGTTCACTTCTTACAGTGCTGAAATTTCGCATACGGGGGTTTTTAAAGTGAGTGCTTCAGAATAGGAAATCCTATGGAATTGGCTATAATCATTTTAATAACCGACGAACCGATGCAAAAACCACTTCAAAAATCAAACTTTTACAGATGGGTGATCATATGAAATTAAAGATGGGCAATCGTCTAGGGTATGATAAGAATTGGTCTTACAACAATTCTAGCTTTTTTATTTGTTAAATTTATTATGAACCCTGATTACCGCCGTAACACCTGGGGATATGCATTTCAATTCAAATGTGTGCATAACTTTACTGATAATACACAAACACACATGCATGCAAATTAAAACATTTATTCACAGCTGCTCTTTTGCTTATGGTCATTGAGAGTATAAAAATTATTGTAATGTTCTAACAACGATAAGCAATTACGGGAAGTAAAATATTCACGATTCTCGGACTCGATTGAGTTATGACATATACCTACATCAGTAATGGATGTAAGTGTAGATAACATACCTGTTTGGTCAATTTGGTTGAGACGGGTGTGGGGTGGGGGGGGGGGGGGTGGTGTGTTAAAACTAGCGACAAGAATTAATGAACTTTACTAAGGCCTCCAAATTGTCCAATTCTCGGTTAAAGTACGTTACAAACATATTCTTTCTACGTTTGGCAGAGCTGGGCCATCCATACAGTAGATATGTTCAATGCTCTCAACCTCCTTCTTGTCCATAAAGTATCTGCAGAAGTCTTTTGTATGAAGTTGTATGAGTCTCGCATATTTGCCAAAGAGGCAGTGTTCCGTGATAAATGCGACAACGAACTACAAGTGGACTACACATTTCCTTAACTCATAATAGCAACTATTTTCTTGTATTTGAAGCTGTGGCCTTGCAATTCTATCGTTGCTTGCTTATTCTTAGGAGAGAATTATGATATTTTCTAGTATCTATTTGCTAGCGATAATGTTTTCTACCATCGAATTCCATTCGTTTGACAATCACGATGTATTGCCTGCATATATTGGCTGTGGTGGAACCGGAAATTTTCTGTATGTTTCCATCTATTTATTATCAATTCAGTGCTATAGATCTTATGGACCGCCCCAATGCAACTTTTCATTTATATTGTCCCGTTGCTATTGGTGTCGAGCTTATTTTTTAAAATTTCCGGAGTTCTAAACTCCTTATGTAAAATTAAAATATTTAAATTATAATAAAATACTAATAGCCCAAGATAAACCCAAAAAAGCAAAGCAAAAATGATGATCATATGAGAGAAATGGTTGAAAAATGCAAATGTGAAATATAAACATAAGTAGGTATGTAGCCTTTCACATAAATAAGAACCCTAGTCCATTGATTGCAGAATTTGACATCGGCATTTGTTTTATGCGGAACTAAAGAAACTGTGAAGTAGCATCTGTAGCATCATGAGACATCCTTGGATGTTTTTGCAAATAAACAGTTGAGTTAAATTCAATTACAAATTATGTATATACATAGTATGGCCTATACATAAGTATCAGCACCATTTTCTTTGTTTGGCTCATCACTTATGAACATTTTTACAAACGAATTTGATTTGAGAATTTTTGTGTTACATTAACTGAAATATATGGTGAATCATGCAGTGTTAAGTTACAAAAGCAACATCAGCTTAAAAATATTTATTTCTTCACTTCCTTAATTGCATTGGGATAAGTGAATAAATGTATGTGGGAAATCAGAGAACTTTCCACCTGATTCAACTTGAATATCTCCTTGAACTTTGTTGAGGAAGACTGAAATTCGAGTTATCTTGCAAAAGAGACTGGATATTCTTACGTCGATCGCATCCATATAGAAGCAGTTACTATGGTTTTCTGGAGACAGTTAAAAGTAAATGCTCTCTGAACCGCCAAGTAGAGATATGTAAATGACACACCATACTGCCTAAATCATCTGTAAAAGTCCCAGAATTTTACAATCTACAATCATGACATGTATTCCACGATATGTACATGCTCTCCTTTCATCTTGAACACATATCTTTTCATTCTGAAGTACTTTTCAGTATATTGAAAACGTCTGGACGGACCGTTTCCCAGAATACGTAAAATGTCTTAATGTTTGTATGGCAACACCATAAAGCGGTTACCCGATTCATTGTGTTTTTGAAATTTTGTGTATTATTTTTGTACGAAAAGACCGTATACAAAATTTCAGCTTTCTATGTAAATGCGTTCTCATTCATATATACTTAAAGTGATAAATGAAATTGTTATATGGCAACCCTAGGAAGGAGTTACCCGATTTGTCTTATTTTGAATCTTAAAAGATCTAAAACAACGCGTGCTAGAGGTTCTGTGAAGGCGAACACATAAGCTAGATGGCCAGACGATGGACAGATAGATCAAAATAACTTTTAGCAACATGCTTGGGTGGTCAATCCATTTTTCTCTACAATCATTATTTCTATGCGTTACAAACAGAATGAGAAACTCACTATAAGGGTTTTTAACTAGGGTAGAAAAAGAGTGATTTAGAAAATTTTTAATTTTTTTTATAGGAATTATTTGAATTTAAATAAACGCAAATCATCTAGACAAAAACATAAATATTTGCTGTTATGCTTATGGTATTATTAAATACGCTATCGTAAAATGACCTGTGTTGTTCGAATAGCGTGTATATTATTAAATTTATTTGTTCGGCAGAAACATTATCAGCAGAAATATTAGCGGGAGAAACATTGCCAGCTGTTGATTGAGCGGGAAGTGGCGCTTGCATGCTTTTGGTTAATAAGGTTTTCACTTCATAGAACCTTCCTTCAAAATCTTCGAATTCATTATTAAGGCTGTTAACTACTATTTTATCATCGATTTATTTAAATTTATGACATAATAATTTCAATTTTTGAAGGCACGCTGATATATCTTCCACTTATTTATCTGAAGGTATGTTTTCGGAAAATGTCTTAGAACGTGTTAAATAAAAGAACCTTATACGCCCCCTCCTTGTGCTCTTAATTCAGTTGTATAAATTATCAATAAAATTCTCGGCAACAATATTGTAGATACGTTCTTAAGGCTTGCTGGCAACATCCCTGAAAACAGCTTTCTTTCAGTGGGCCTCTAGCTCGTAGTAAGAATACAGCAAAAAGAATCTTTGCGTCAAGTCTACGTCTAAAAACGTCGCTCAGGAACACATGGGTGTAGAATCAGGGGCCGAGTAAGCCTGGGACCTAGGGCAGCAAAACCTGTTGGGATTTTTTTACAACGTTTACAAATTCAAAAATGTGTCCATAACACTCCGCAAAAAAAAAATTACGCATATGGAGATTACGATTATTCAAAGATTGGATCATCGAAAGTTTGTGTTTGTATCCCGATTACGAATTGTTCCGGTGAACGCAGCTTTTTACACTCGAAAATGAGCGAGGATAGGTTGAATGCTCTGGCTATCCTTTGCATCGAATCACAGTTGTTACAGTCTTTGGATTGTGATGATTTGATAAACAAATTCGCTGCTCAGAAAGCCAGGCCTAAGACAATTTGTGACAAACAATTCATTGTTACTCACAAATAAAATGGTAAGCATCAGTATCTAAAGACACTGATTGAGATAATTTTTTTCATTGACAGATTTTCGTTGTTTTATACTTTAATTCAATTCTGAGTACGGGGGTGGCGACTTCCATAGGCCTAGGGCAGCCAAGTTAACAAATCCGTCCCTATGTGGAATGGGTCACCACCCTGAGATTGACAACATTGATGCCGAAAATGAGATTCTTCAAATCCAATTGGAATTTAATTTACAAAAATATTTATGGGAGTTGAAGATATCTTTTTTTTTGCTTCCTACCTAATTTCTTTTGCAAATTCCCCTTAAAAAAAGGTTAAGTAATGTAAAAAGTTACGGCTGTTTTCTTTTAAATTCCTATTCAATTTTAATAGCTACATAATATTAAATTTCTTATAGGTAAGTATACGTACAGAAATCATTTAAATTTGAAGTTGAACGTCTGGATATTTTTGAATGATAATCATATAAAAAATTTGTTTATATCCACAAAATACAATATTTATTTTTAAATTACATACCAGTTTGGCATTCCTCCAACATAAATGTCCGAATTTGTTGCAAACTTTCCAAATTGAAATTCCTTGCCCCTAGACATGCGACTTTGTGATACTCCATCAACAACAAGTGTTGTTTGGTCATCATTCCGTAGAACCTAAAAATATAAAAAAAGGAAAACTTTTGAAATACGATTGGATTGGCTACTGATGGAACTCTAACTTTATATTAGTACATATTTGACATCAATATAAAATATGATTATTTGTAGAGTTGGCTAAGGAATTATTGAGTAGTTGTAAAATAAAATACAACTACAAAGAGTGAAGCTAAAACTCTTGCTATTACTGAAATGCTATCTCTGTTTTGAAAAGGATTACATAAATAATAAATTTTCGAGGCATGCTCGTTTCCATATATCGGGAATGACTCACTTTTGCAATCTTATTATTAGAGAAAGGGGTCAAACTGCTTTCAATTTAATCGATCACAATGGAAATCGGAAATAAAAATGTCATATCAAATCAATAAGTTGTCGGGCATTTACTAATTCAGCCTATTGGCAGACTCTTTATTCGCATTATTAAATATGCAAAAGCGATCAATATAAGAACATTCATTTGAGTGAATTTACAAAAAGTTTTACAAAAAAGAATTCTTGTCACGAGCTAGATAAGAAATATGCTAAAAACCATGCAATAAATCGATCAATGCAAATTGTTGAAAATATTAAACAGGGAGATGTTGCTGCACACAGTGTAGGTATATGTATCGCCACTTCTTTGCCTCTTCGTTTTAAACCTTGCATGCAATAGTGGCGTAGATGTAAATAATTCCGATTTGTGAAAAACTACACTCAACTTAATTTAGGAGAGCTATTAAAATTGGTTGCATGTAAAACGAGCGGGCACACCATCTCCTTCACCTTCTGATTTGCTTATGACTGGTTTAAATGAAGCATTTCAGCTTATCCAGACTAAGTGATTGCTATAATAATCTCAATTAACTCACGAATATTTCTGGTTCTATATATGTATCTAAGAATACATGGTCGGTGATAAAGTGTACAAGGGCTAGTATGAGAAAATTGTTTCAAATTGGAGTAATTTAGTCTCATTTTGTTATTTGAGGCCATTTTTGAAAAAAAAATAAACTATTGACCCGTTATTGTATGTAGATATGTATATATCTAAATATGTAAAATGTAACATGATGAAGCTTCCTTTGAAAAAGTGAAAAAAAAATTTAAAATCTATGACTCACGTTAACGTTGTAGTTTTTGAATCTAACTAAACACTCATAGTCCAGTCAAATAGAGGTTTTTTCTCTACAAAAGGTGGGGTAGTTGTGTTTTTTATATATAACTCCTGAGGGGAGGGGGAGTACGGTGCCGGCCGACCAGTCGTTGGAAAGGCCACGAAGCTCTGCATATAAGGAGCTCTGCGAGTGACCGTACACTTTGAACTTTTCAAGATACAGGGTATTTTGTGAAAGACTAGCATATTTTCTTAATCACCCTGTAACTCCGAAATGGTTGAGATGCCGCCCGCCCCTTGCCATACAATTTTTTGTTTGACTAGGTGACTACTGTCACCTCCTGTTCTAAGGTCACCATGAACGAAACGCCCTGTATTAATGGTACTATTCGTATACATTTTTTTGAAAGAATTTTCACGTTTTCGCATAAAAAGTGTTTTTACAAAAACTGCAGGGAATTTAGTCTTCTTCAAATTTATATTTTTATACATTTTTGTCGTACGATCAACCGTTGAGGAATTATTTTGAGAAAACCAATTTCTGGTACCTTTACTCCAAGATGGCGGACCCCCCCCCCAAGGGTCTAAACTTGGATTTTTCATCGGGTCTCGGAACTGAATAACATATATAAAAATCACAACTACCCCACCTTTTGTAGGGCAAAGGTCTTATTTAGTCCCTATTGACTGGACTATAAGCCATTCTACAATAATAGTATGTTTGTTCAAGAAGAAATTTATTTGGATTCTAACTAAGAAGTATTCGTAGCTTCTGCTCAGTTATATTTTGAACAGGTACTTGTTTTTCTTTTCTTTTTATTTTTTCCTTTATTTTTGCTTCTATAATTGTTTAAATCAATTAATTTGAATTTGAATTGGAAGTATTATACTCAATATGTAAATAATTAGATTAGAGAACGTTAAAGGTATATACTTGAATGTAAAGAAGATATGAGCAAAACATTTTCGGCAAGCCATAGTTAATACTTCAATAGTCGACTTTCAGCGAATATGAGTTACATGAAAAGAAAATTCTAAACAACCAAGATAACAGAGAATGAGTTTTAAGCATTTTCTTGATATGCTCCGCAAAATATGAGAACATGTTTTTTGGCTATACGAATTGATATCAAGATATATGCTCTTTCCATATGCTTTTTATAAGATTCATGGCCGCACTGATGAGTGATCTTCAGACGTCGGTCAAAACTGATCGTGTGATTATCGGTGATAAATATGGTAATAGTGCGTATCATAAGACCATATCAAGAACGTATTCGAAAGGATATAAACATGAGTATCTACAGAAATATATTCCAAACGTATTCATAATGATAATAAATAGATATGAATGAGACACATATTCGAATCGTTTTCTAAAGGATATAAAATTTAAAAAATCATAACATATGAAACATGAAACTTTACTGGCTTAAATAAAATAAAAGTTTATTCAATAAACGAAAAGTACCTAAATAAAACTAAATAAAAAAATCATTTCATAAAAAGTAAGATCTATAAAATGAAATCTAACTAAGTAAAGAAATTCAAGTATTACAAGAACTTAAAAAGCAAAATTCGTAAAAATATATAATTTTTATGTCATTTTTATGTATACGAACCCGAAAGCTGCTGTAGGAAGACGGGAACGAAAATTCGATTTGCCAAATTTCATATTAAAAATATGTTCTATTCACATCCAGTGGAATAGTTCATAGAAAATAAATGAAGTTGACCGTTCTTTTCAGAACATGTTCTATTTGGTTATTTGGCAACAAACTCAAAGCCATATCCAATCATGGTGGAGTATTGGATAAAACAATGGCGCATGATTCTAGTGTTATATTACCCCCTTATCCGGGCAGCCATTTTTTTTGCACACAAACGTGGAAAACGAATAGCTTTTCCAGCAAGAGAAAATCGTGAAAATAAATTTTGTGAGAATTTTCAGTTTTAGTTTTTTTTTTTTTTTAGAGTGAAATTACAAATTAGTGCAATAGATCCTTACCAGTTACAAAACCAACGGAATAAATTTTTCTTACGAAATAAAATTTAAAAAAAATCTATTTTTATCATAAAGCTGTGTATACTAATATTTGATTGAGATTACATAAAATTCAGGTTTTTGTTTTTAAAATGTCGGATGAGTCTGAGAGGCTCCCGTTGTCCGATAAGGCTTAACTATAATACGTATTTGCTTAATTACATAAATACAATTTCCCAGTTACTTCATCTTCTCGCACTCAACTAAATCCGCAAACTTATTTTCTCATAATGTATATTTTTTTTTATTTAAAAAGATCCTCGGAACCAAGTTTGGAACTCACCGGCATTCACCAATGGCCGAGTCTTTCTGATAAAAATTTAATTATATCCTTGACGTAACATGATGCCGATATTTAACTTAACTTAACTTTGTCGATCAAATTAAAATATTTTTGATGGAACAGTAGAGTTTCTCCGTCTGTCCCATATCTTGCCACATATTATGGGAGATTAAGGAAAGGAAGAATATAGATTTAGTAACATAGATTTTCGCCAATAATAAGTATAGGAAGGACAAATAATATAAAATTATTAAAAGAGATCTTTTCTAAGTCCAAAAACCGAAAGTATGGTACATGAATAAATCGAGTTAAATATTTGTGTAAAATAGTAACTCTCTTTCTTATCAAAATAGTCCCAGTGCAGTTTTCTCGCAGCAGTCTACTATCCTACATCTTGCTGTGTGGGGTATTGAGTGCGGAGAAACAGAATCGCAGATCGCAATACTTTGAGACTGAAACTATATGAATTATGACCTGAATAGGACGGACCCTGTGTACGCACGGTACAGAGAATTCAAGGTATTCTCATTAAATTTTGACATATCTTGTATTCTCTGTACCGTGCTATGTACCGTGATCCCAGTATGTCCAACTTTTAGTTTTAAATCTGCATAAGATTGAATGTCTCCAAGAAAATCTAACCTTGACTATATGAGAATTGGTGTTAGTTTCCAATTAATTTTTGAATAAAATAACAAAAGTTAGTACCGCAATTCCTAATTTTTTACAATGTGCATCAAAATTAAATGGATCCGCTGATATGTATGTAGCTACATACATATTCAGCATAATTTAAGAATGCGGTTTTTATTATTTCAAGTTGCTTTACTTTCTGCTCACTTGATACCTTTAATGATTCTACGAATAAGCCTAATATCGAGTTCGGGCAAAGTAAAATTTAACGCGGTCTCCAAATAATTCACAAGAAAAGAAAATAATAAATTTTTATATCTTGATAATACACAGTAAAAAATAATTTCTTAAAGTGAGTGGCAACACTTTGTGCCACACACGTTAGGTATTTGTCGATAAGATTAGGGAAAGCTCCACCTTGGAAAACTAAGATTTGGTTTGTATCCCTAAAATGAAGGTAGGTTTTTCTCCCTCAAATGTAGGGAATGTTGGTTTTCCCCCCTAAAATTTAGGGAATATTCCCTAAAATGTAGGGAATTTTCATATTTATTTTTTATTTTTTCCCTATATTTTAGGGAATATTCCCTAAAATGTAGGAAGCATTCCCTAAAATATAGGGAATTTTAAATTGTTGTTTTGTTTTTCCCCCCTAAAATGTAGAGATTATTCACTAAAATTTAGACAATATTCCCTAAAATGTAGGGAAGAGGTGATGGCACCGCACCACTCTCCACCATAGGTGAAGCTGATAGAAGACCACCCCTTTTAAAAAACATAATAATAAGCTGAATACTACTAAGTAGTATGGAAGTTATATTGGTGCACTGGGCATGCTTAAACAAAATATTGAAAAGCAATATATGACTTCTTTTCAAAAACAATGTGTGAATTATATAAACGAAAATATGTTTCCATTAAAAATGCAGCATAATACCTAATTTATTGAATGTTCTCTTCCTCATATCCAAAAGAGCTAACATTTCGGGAATTTTACGTACTTTATAGGTTTTCTAGTGCCAAATACCTAAATTTATTGAATGTTCCATTGTTTTGGGGAAATTAAACTGATTTTCCCTTTCTATCAGAGAAAATTACATTTATTTTTAGAGAAAAACATTTCTTAAATTTAGGGAATAGTCCTAATATTTTTACAGTGTATAAACGAAACCCCTAAATCTATCAAAAACCAATATGCAAATTTTCATAAAGATAGGAATTTCAAAATTTTACCAGTAATTTAATGTTTCGTCCATTAAAATGCCTAGTAGAATATGTGGAGAATTTATAGTGCCATCTATTTTATAAAGAGGGAATCTTCAGTTTTTGCCGGCAAACTCCGTACTGCACTAGTAAAATCATCAGTAAAATTTTTGCTTGAGATTTTACCAACGCTAAAATCTCTATGGAAATGTACATTTTACTCCAACTTGAAGGCACTTTTGAATTAATCTGTATCTTGAGTATTAAGGAAGTTTCCAAATTCACTAAGTTCTAAAATTCTACTTTGTACAGCGTGAGCGTATTTTTTGTATAATATTAGTTAGTAACCATAAAATGTAAAATCCTAAATGATGTTAGTTTATAAGTCAGTCTACTCTTGTTTACATTAGAAGGAGGAAGTAAATATCCAGCACCTTATCAGTAATAATCATTAACAATCGACGACTGTATTAGCAGTATGCCTGTACAGCCGACCTTATTGTGTCAATAAACTTTTTATGAGCGATAAAATATATATCATAACTTTTCATGAACATTTCTCGTAATAGCATCTAGGGTTGCAGATATAACTGGTCACCGTAGAAGACAGGCATTGGCTTCCCATCCTTTCGTTGCTGGAGCTGTAGAAAGAGGCTTACCAACTTCAAGTGGAACACTAGACATATGCGTTGGGGGTAGGTTTAGCGGGCACCGCTTAACGAGCTCAGCTTCAAGCAACAAGCAAGTGGACTGAAGCAAGAAAGTAGGTCTTATCCATAGGGATCAGATCTAAATAACCCACAAGTTAACTCTATCCCAGCAGCACAAGAGTCTGACAAATCTCATCAACGACTGATTGCCTATACCGATTATGTTTACAGAAATGTTATCTATGCGTTTCGTTTAAAAGTAGGTTTATCATCATAATTGGTAGCAGCATGGCTAACATTATCGCCTCAGACGATATCTGCCACATAGAGTTTGGTATTTCTGCCTAATATAAACTTATTTCGATGACAGTGATGATAAAATAGACCGACGTTGTTGACTCAACCTATTAGCTACATCTGAATAGGTTAGACAGGCCGCCTCCACCAAATACCAACCCAATGTTAGCTTTATTTTAAGTTCAATAAGCCGACGTCGCGTTTTAAAACCTGAATATCAATCTCATATCTTCAATTAGAATCAGGGCCTACCCTAGTTTAACGTTGCGCCTGCGGCGCGTGGGTGAGAGGCGAGCTGCGAGTTAAAATACTCAGAAACGTCCCACAACCTACAAAGCCTGATCGGGCACGGAACCAAGGTAGCTTGTGAGTGTTGCTAAGTTAGTAGGGCAGTGGCGGGGGGGGGGGGGGCATTTAAACAAATTGTAGTATTTTGCCTTACGGGTATTTAGATTAGCACTTTTCTCGTCCTCAGCATTTTTAATAGATAAGTTGCACGCTTGGTATTAGTTTGTAATGAGTATGAAAAATGAAGCTGTGAATAGATTTGTTTTGTAATAACAATAATCGCCTTATCTTCATCTGTTCAAAACTACCCCATGCAGGGGTACATTTTAACACTATGTGAGGTAGATTTGAACTAAGATAATAACGGCTACAGAAATAAAAAAATTAACAAAAATCATAAAAAAAATTATTTGATTCGTAAAAAAACATTATTTAATTTTTTATAGATATCTTTTTAGTTAATATTTTAGATAGAACTTTCAGCTTCTCTGTTGCTCTTTCTCTTGTCTCTTCTTCATTCCTATTTTATCCGGGTATTGCGGTTTTAGTTCGAAATCTCAGTTTCTTTGTTACCCTTTTTCTGGTCTGTTCTTCAATCGTAATTTTTGCGGGTGTTGCAGTGAGAATTTTGGACTGTCCTCTCTTCCTTACAGCTTTATTTGTGCTCTCCCTTAGCGGTGCCTGTGGAACTGGACGAACAATTTCCGGAGACATAACCTCTTTGTTGGTACTTGAAATATTTCTATTTGTCACTATATCAGTTTGCCCAATTTCAACAGAAGAATGTGGTTAATGTTATGAGGGTTTGAGGGTGCTGAAATAGAACCTTCTGCTTCATTAGAAGATAAATTCGTGACAGTCAAAGATAGAAAATCATCAATAGTAAATATTGTAGTACTGAAAGGCCAAAATCCTTTTTTTTAAAAGCCTGCTAGTATATGTGTTCTATTGAATGCCTCTTCAAATGCATCCTTTGCAATACCTGGTAAATAGTGAGTCGTAGTACTTTTTCCCGGATGATTAAGGAGCCATTCATGTTGTTTAACTTATAACTTAGTTTTAAATGGTCCCATTACTGACACATCCAAAGGCTGTAGCTTATGGGTGCAGTGTGGTGGAAATGTACAGAGTGCAATACAATTTTCCCTCGCGTTCAAAACAGCCTCTAATGTACAGTGGGTTTCATGGTTATCCATCAATACTAATATTGGATTATCTCGGCTGCATAGAGTAAAGTTCTTAATCTGTTGCAGTGTTTTAATAAAGAGTGGAGCTGTCATCCATCCACTTGAGGGATTATTTGTTAAACCAAGAGATCCTTCGGGAGCACCTATATCATCAAGTAATCAACCATCTTTGCCCGAGGAAATGTAAATACAGCTGGAAGAGCATTCCCTGCCGGATTGATAATCGCGCACATAGTCACAAGCTGACCTCTCTCCGCAGATAAAATTTGCCCCATCTGCTTAATACCAACTCGAGTTACTATTCTTGGTACTTGAACAACAGTAGTAATGCCCGTTTCATCCAAGCTTAATATCTTGTCACAACTTAAATTACTGAAGAACTTCCGTTAAATTCTGCTGGAACTCAGTGACATTTTTTTTTGTTATAATTAGTAGCCCGAGCCAATCTGGTATTTTCGGGCTTACGTAGGGACAAATTCCTATGTCGCTTCATGAATCCCTTCATCCACTCTATAGCAGCGATTTCGGATTCTTCCCATTTTTGTGGCCACTGGTTTAATTTTTTCGTATAGCTTTATGTCAATTTTCGAAAAGCTATGTAGCTAAGCCCGTAATTCAACTGTGAGCATTTAACTATGTATTTCTCGAACTCCTTTTCTTGCTCCGAAGTAACTACTAGATGAGCAGTATATTTAGATGAGTATTTTGGTTTATGACTTACGGCTTTTCTTTATATGTACATTCGAGGAGATGGTCATAAGTGGAAAATATCAGCAGGAAACCGTGTGGTACAAATTCAAACTACACTTAATACAACAAGATGGTTTCATGTAAAATCTAGTGGCAATATAGAAGATATAATCTCAAGAGGCATATACCCGGCAGAATTGAGGTCAGTAACGTTGTGGTGGGAAGACCCTTAATGGCTGAAATTGAAAAAAAAAATATGATGCTGATAGCATAACTGGTGAACAATTCTTAGACACAATAAACGTATAAAAAAGAAAACCAGAAGCACATGTTGCAACGCAAGAAACAGAGGTTTTATGAAGAGCTATTAGGAAAGATCTCTTCACCTGGAAAATTACAGCGAATTACGGCTTACATAAATCGCTTTATAATCACCAATAGTTCGAGAGTACAAGAAGGACGTAAAGGTTAACTTTTCGTAAAAGAACTAAATGAGGCTCTTACACCATACTTTAAATCAATACAAAGCGAAAACTTTGGAGAGGAAATAGCTCAACTCTCCAAGGGCTGCCAATTTGCTAAAAGAAGTAGACTGCTCTCGCCACCCTTTCTGGATGGTAATGCCCAATCTACAATGCATGGTTAAACCACGTCGTCAAAACGATATGGATTTTTGTGTTTGCTTCCCCTCTTGCATATGAAAATTTATGCTTACAAAAATGTCCGTTCTCTCTCATTCATTTGACGACATGAGCACGAGCTTATGTGTAGTAGTTAATCAGCAAAAACGATATAGTAATACCTCAGGTGTATTCAGCATAATTTAGAACCATGTAGGGGAATTTAGAACAAAACAGCTGTAAACCGGAACTTGTACTTTCAGTCCTGAAAGCAATATTTTATATTATTCGATTTGTCCCAAGCAATTTCTTAGTTTACTAAGTTTACTATATCATAGTATAAATTATTGAGACCAAATACTTCCTTTGATGTAATTCTGCAATAAAATCGAGGAAGCAATTACATTTATGATTATTGAAAGGTAAACATCTGTTTTATTTGGTAGCTTACCACTACTTACATATTTCGTGTATTTATACACATTCTTCAACAAACGATATCGTTTTGGCGACGTGGTTTAACCATGCATTGTAGATTGGGCTTAGAAAATAACAATAGAACGTTTGATTGCAAACATCCAGTGATATTACTATTTAAGGGTAAACTTCTATCTCTTATAGTAGAAAATGCACACAAATCGGCGCTACATAGAGGAATTTCTCTAACTCTTAAAAGAGTACGACAAAAATGTTAGATAGTGAATGGCCCTAAAGTTGAGAATGTATATATACATAGAGGCATGAAATGCTATAGGCATAAGGAGGAAATGGTTGAGCAATAAACGGAAATGCTGTCAGTCGGCAGGCTCACAACAAATTCTCCTTTCACATATATAGGACTAGATGTCACTGAACCTTTTGAACTTCTAGCTGGTCGCGGGTTGGAAACATCGAGTCACAAGTTGTATGCCTGAGTACCAAATTGGTACACATAGATGTGGTAACAGACCTAACTTCACAAGACTTTATTGCAGCATTCCGAGGATTTATGGACAGGCGACGACCTATAACACATAGCAATAATCCCACCTTTTTTATTGGGGCGAGAAAGATCTTCAGTAATTTATTCAAGGAAAATGGTTATAAGCAAGAGGTCAACAATACCTCATTAGCACAAGAAACTATCTTTGGGAGACTGGAATAAAATCTATTAAATATCATATGCCTTTCGGAATTACAGGGTAATTTTGGAGTGCGTGCCTGGGCATAGCAACATTAGCGGGAATAAAATGGCAATGGTCATCAACAAGTCTTATATTGTGAGGGTGACCCCTGACAGAAGAGTGTTCTGAAGGCAGGTACCACCAAAGCTGCACTAAGACGAGCAAGCTCGTTTGCCATTTTATTCCCGCTAATGTTGCTATGCCCAGGCACGCATTCCAAAATTACCCTGTTATTCCGAAAGGCATATGATATTTAATAGATTTTATTCCAGGGGTTGCGGAAAGGAATCCGAAACAGTGTCTCGCTTCCTTTGTTACTGTCCGGCACCCTCAGGAATACGACAAGGACTCCTTGGTTCACACCGCCTGGGCGAGTTTTACGCTGCCGACAAAGAGGGGTAGGGGCCAATTCTAAAATTTAGAAGACCGTCCGGTTGGGACCTATGAGCGATTGCTCATAAGTCTGTAGTGTGAGCAATGGGCGTTGTTTTTGCTTGCGTTTCGGGGGTCCCCACGGGATCCGAAACCTCTTTTTCAATCAATCAATCAAATATCATATAAAAAGAGTCATCAGTGACATGAAACTAGCATACGAAAAAATATGCACCCTATGACTTAAATCGAGGCCGATCTAAATTCTGGATCACTAGGCCTTTTGACCGGACGCAGAACCAGAGTTTCTGAACGTATTAAAACCCAGGAACTTCTTAACTGGATGACCATTGCTGACTGTATTGGAAAAAGGCCGTTTAGAGACCAGCTTCAATCTTCTGAGCAAATGACACCAATTTTAACGAGTGCATCAAGAGATGGTCGACTTCAATATAGCCTGAAGTGGGCAAGAAGGAATATTGATATAAAGGTCAGAAACATCGTGATAATTAAGGACGATCAACTGCCGCCAGCAAAATGGTAGGGTGAAGCAAGTGTATCCTGGGAGAGATGGGCTAACGAGTGTAATAAAACTCCGTGCGAAAATACGGAATTCACACAGTGGATTTCACAGGGATCACTATTGCCGCTCACGGACAATTAAATAGAACCGGAAGCTGTTAAACAAAGAGGAAACTTCTGAAATTAAGCACTTGGATCCGGAGTTCATTCTACATATAAAGACGGATAATGTACAACATAAACAGAAGGGAACAAAACTTAAGTAGAATGAGACCGGTCACTTACAGACTGATCGAGAAAACTCCACGTCAAAGAAAAAATGCAACCGATGGCTTGCAAATTCAACCGCAATCCAGCCACACCAAAATTTCATTAGATTTATTCCTCTATCGTTCCTGGGCGTACTAACGTTGGGTTAAAACAGCCAACTATACCGAATACCCTATCAGATAATAAAACGACAAGGATGACATTTACTTTGAAAATGTCTGTGAAATTCATTGTCATTGTCTACTTGTATACCTACTACAATCTTGCCAGATACTGGAAAGAATTTGAGGGAATTAGAAACTTGGTTTCAAGATTAACTCACGTCATTGTGGACAATACACCGATCAATGTAGTTCCACAGTAATTCATCTCAAATAGCAGCTACTCCAGGCTGAGGAAACCAATGAGCTTCTTTACCAGCTAAATTGAAATGCATACAGTTGCTAACAAACGAGCTCGCTTGGAGATAAATGGACCGATCCTAAACAATCTCTTCGGAATCCTAGATCAAGGGTTTGCTAAGAAATCCGAACAGCAGGTCAAAGTACAAAGCACATTATGATCTTAAGTTATCGGAAGGGAACACGTCCCTAAAGATGTTAAACTTGCTATTAGTACACAAATCCTCTTAGATTATATGGTTGAGCGTTGAGCCTCTGCCACCCACGTGATCATATTTAAAAGATATTCCGGAACCAACCCATTTTTCATTTTAAATATAAAAAGCAATACATTTAAAAGAATTCTTTGTTTAATATCAAGCGATAATAAAGAATTTAACATACTACTAATAGGAGTAAAACGATTACAACGTAAAATTACACGCATTGCCTTATTTTGTAATTTTTGTAACCTGTTCAAATCACCTTGATTACATATAAACAATATTGTAGAGCAGTATTCAAATTGTGGTTTTATAATGCTGTTGTATATATTTATCGCGGTAGCCATCGTAACTTTCTTTCTAAGTCTCTTCAAAAATCCAATCTTTTTACAATATTTTTTAGAAATATAGTTTATATGTAATCTAAAATTTAACTTTTTATCAAAAACCACTCCTATGTATTTATATTCATTCACACAAGCTATTAGTTCACCATTCATTTCAACACTCACATCAGTATTATTATCTATCGTCATAGCTTTTGTTTTACCTATATTCAGTTTCAATTTATTCATCTGTAACCAGTCACACAATAATTCTAAATCTCGTTCTATATTTATTTTCAATTCCCTGGTGTCTTTCCCTGCTATATACAACAATGCATCGTCATTCACGTATATAATAAACAAAATATTTCCAAGTACTGATCCTTGTGGAACACCCATCGATACTTCAATTTTATCGGAAATTGTATTATTTATTTTGGTACTTTGATTTCTTCCATACAAGTAGCTATGAAACCATTGAAATTCCTTTCGACGAATTCCATATTTTCCTAATTTCTTTAATAATATGCCCCGGTCGACAGTTTCTAATGCTTTTCTTAGATCTAAAAACACAGCCACAACACTATTTGAGGCATCTATTTCTTCCTTCCATTGGCACACTACCCAATTAATCGCCGTTTCACAGGAATGTTGTCTCCTAAATCCAGATTGTTCCAATATAATCAAATTATTTGTTCCCAAGTAAGTTTCTAACTGTTTTTGAACAACTTAGGTCTGAATTCTTCTGCTTTTATTGTGTTCTTGACTTTCTGAACAGGGATAATAATTGATTCTTTCCATAAACGAGGGAATTCTCCACTCATCAACGATTTATTTATTATGTCGACCAAAGTAACACCCCAATCATTCCAGTTGTCTAATATCATGCCTATACTAATTGAATTATAGGCCCGGTTTTTATTCATACTTTTACAGATATCTTTCACTTCATTATACTCCACTCTTTTAAAAAAAAAGTCATAGTCTACTTCTGTAATCATATCCGAATATATTCTATGAGGTATGGATTCTTTTATGATCTGAACGCTTTGAATAAAATATTTATTTAGTTTATCTACCATTTCATCAGATTGCTGGCATTTATAGTCACCAAATTGAATTTCCTTTATTTCAGATTTCGCTTCATTCAAGATAGAGCTTTTTATGATATGCCACATTTCTTTCTGATTATTAGCTAGATTAACTTTATTTATTATTTCATCATATTTGGCTGCATTTCTTCTATGCTTATATATATTTCTCACTTCTTTATATTTTATCCACTCATTTACGTTATTTGTTAATCTTGCACGGTGATATGCTGTTATTTTCCTCTCTTTTAACACCATTAATTCCTTGCTATACCACGAATTTGTTACATTTTTTTATATATATTTCTTTGCACTAAAAACTTCTTCATAATCTGCAGGATATTATTGTTAAAATTATCAACACAGTCATGCAAACTCTCAATAAGCATCACCCTTTCCAACTCTATTAATATGCTAATTTCTAAAGTTTCATGATCACTTATTTTTAGGCGGTTATTTACTGTTACTTCAATATTATTCATTGCTGTTATAACGTAATCTATTAAGGTTTTTGATAAATAAGTTACCCTTGTAAATTCACACACCTTTTGTGTATACCCGTTATCACAAATAATTTCATTACTTTCTTTCTTATTTTATACATTCACTGCACCAATTTATATTGAAATCACCAACAATTATTTTTTCTTCATTCATATTTTCTATAACCTCCATACATTCCCTAAAGAAATTACAGAATTGCCTCTCTGATGATCTTGGTGACCTATACGCGATGGCCACTACAAATTTAACGTTGCCTCTAGAGCATTTTATTACCAACCACCAAATGTCTAATTCGATTGCAATGTTACCCAGAACTTCATATTGCCATTCGTTTTTAATATAAAGTGATACACCTCCTGTTCTTTTAGAATTTGAGTCACATCTTATAATTTTATAACCTTCTAAGTATAATTCCCCATCACTAATATCTTCTACAGTATGCGTTTCTGTTAACATTATGAGCTCATGGTCACTACTTTTAAAATTGGATTCTAATTCACTAAAGTTATTTAATAAACCTTGGATATTAAGATACGCACAATTTATCTTCTTTAGTGGCTAATAACCCATTCTTTTTTCTCTATTTTTAACTTTTTAACTCAATACAGGATATTCTTTGTTATAACTGTTGTGATTTACATCTAGTCTTAACTTAAGCTTTTCATTAGCTCTTACACAATTTATGCACTTATTCACTCTATCTATAATACTACAATTTCTCGTATCATGCTCTTCCATACATTTCGCACATACCTCCTTATTTCGACATTCTTCAGATCTATGATTAAATCCTTGACACTTAAAACATCTTTTCACACTCACGCCATCAAAAACAGCACACCTATCCCATCCTATATTAATTTCTTTTTCATTCAATGCCTTATTAAAACTTTCAATATCAATCTCAATCACCGCACTAAATCTTATCTCATTACGTACTTTCTTTTCAACTACTTTCAAACACTTCAATTCACTTTTATTCAAATGATCATTTTGTGCTCTAATCTTGTCAACAATTTCGTCACTGTTAAGCTTGTATTTCATACCTGTCACCCATAGTTTTGGTTTTCTTAAATCAGTCTCCGTTACTACATATTCTTTCCCTAAAGATTGTTCAACTGATGATTTTATTTTCTGTCTTTCCTGTTTGCTAACACTTTCGATTGTAACCGCACCATTGCCTTTAGATCTCACCTCCGTAAACTTCAAATTTATAGGATTCACCTTTCTATTTATGTCTTCCTTTGTTTTCTTTGCATCCTGTTTTTGTTTGGGTGGTACCGACTTTACTTTATCCGCGTAAGTTGCTCCTTCTGTGTCATCGCACAATGCACATAAACTCCAATGATCATGTGCCGATGAAGTTGAACTCATTCCTTATACCGGAAACAAATATAATCAAACCCCATATCAATATTCCATCAATAAACACTACGACTGTATGTGCGCCCCGGCTGATCGTCGCAACTAGTAGACGAACTGGAAATGGATAGGACATCGACGAACTGCCTGTTGCAACAAAAACAGGTGCCTACTCTATTTAGTAAATTGAACTACCATGACCTGTATCATTACACGGGACTATACCTTCTCATAAACATTGCGATTATATTTGGGTTATACTCGTACCAGCTACTGACTGGTGGAAAATCGTAATCATAGAACATCGCTAACATCGTAGCTATTGAGTCCCTCTGCAAGAATCTCGTCAGTCGACCATCATAGAACTTCCGAAATTCAACGAAATGGGGAAGGATGTCTATGCAACTTAAACAACTCAATTATTAACTTAGTTGCTAATTAAGCATACTAAATACTTTCACCGCTGGTCGTAGCGGGCCCGCCACAAAATTGCTTACTACACAAGAACGCAAGGTGAATGAATTTCGCTCGCTTTGGCAGTATTCTTGATTTGAATAAGCATAATTTTTGTATAGGTACAAATCGATTTTAAAATAATGTATGTTCACTCTATCTCAAAACGGCCAGTTTTAATTAATATTACCTGCATACCCTTTACAAGTGTAGTTTCTTTTTAATTGTATTTTGCATATATTTAAATTGGTTGAAAACAAGTCGTTTGTTTCATTTGTTTGAAGGTTATGTTCAACAAATGTTTTATATCTTAAGTCAATTGGATGAAGAAGACCGAAATAGAGGAGATAGTCATAATATTATATGAATGGTGGACCACAAATCCCAATGCTGTGGAAAGTTATCAGATCATCCTACAATACAACACATTTTGCATTGAAGTATAGAAGCGTTTCTTAGTTCGTGTACTGAGTGTAGTAATATGTACAAGCATCATCCAAAATATCTTCAACCGTAAGTTTAAAAGATCCTAATGCTGTAAAGTTAACAATATTATAATTTGTCTCCCATGTGTGTTTAAAATTTTTAGACGTCCGTCACTTTACATTATGTACAGGTACTTCATTTCGTACTTTATTCCGTACATTGGCTCGATGATATAAAAATAAATTCGGCTACAAGTGTAACTTATTCGTATAGTCGAAACTCGAATAATTTTAGAGGGTGTTTGGAGAATTGAGGATAATATGTAAGAAGTTGACAACTGAAGTCAATATATACAAACAAATGTGAAGTTCAGGCAGGCCCGTGCGCAGGATTTGTCGAAGGAGGGGGTCTTGCGATAGAGACCTCCAAACTTAAATACTTTTTTTTTAAACAATTGATTAATTAATATTGCTTTTTCAGCAAATTCAATTTCCAAAATTAACTAATTGTTTGGTTGATTTTGAATATAGAATTATTTAAAACAACTGAAACATTAGTTTGAATACATTAGTAATCATCTAATCGAATTTGTTAAAATATACAATAAAATTGTAAAGTTCAACTAATTTTTTTTTCAGTTGATTATCATAATAAAATGCTATGAATTTAATTATTTTTGTAATTATTATTTTTATATGATTTTGTTACCTGCCCGCAGTACGCTGACAATATTTTTAATAAAGAGAAAAAAAAAAGCGTTCTGTATGGTCAAAAACTCTATGTGTACTCATTACTACGACTGAGAGTTTCTGCCTACTGTCGACGCTGAAGAAAATATTATGCAAACCCCATATATACACTCAGTATAAGTTCTGAGTGTGAATTATATGAGGCAAAATTTTCTGATTTGTTGATTTCACGAATGATATAAGTCGAAATTACGAATTGAGTTCTAAAATGTCCAAGTGAAATTGATATTGAAAAAATATTTGTCAAAGCAAAAGTTCAGATTTGTCGATTCAACAATTTTATTGGTTTATATTAATGGTTTTACGCATAAGTTTCTAGAACGCTGAAGTGACAGTAAAAATGGTTATAATTAATTTCGCGGGTAATTTCCCAATACAGGAGCAAATTGGCGCTAAACGCTTTCCCACACTTAAAATATTGTAATTTTTGTATGACAACATCACGGATTTCAAGATTTATTCCAATTTTTAAATTATATTTATTATTTTGAGAAAATGCCATATACAGAATTTTAACTCTTTAAGTCAAAGCGTTAATACATAAATATTATGCGTGAGTGTCCAATCCATTTTTTCTTTATTAGCAATATGCGTTACCAGCGAAATGGTAAACTAAGTAAGACTTATGGGCGAATTATATTATTCATATCAACTAATGTAATTCGTTAATTTAGAAAATTGTGATGTTACATCCTATTAAAAAATCTATCAATTTATTTGTTGAATTTATTAATTGCATAAATTCGCTAATATAACAAATCATATTCTTAAAAACAAACAAAAAGTTTCTGTGTTCCTGCGAAAAAATTAATAATTTTGTATGTTGATTTTATTTATACAGTCTCTGAAGTATGATTAGTTAATTTATCATCAAACATTTGTTAAGTGAACTAATTGAATTAGAAGCCACAACTAAAGTGTTTTCCAAAACAACAAATGGCAATCAATTTACAGAAATTACTAATGATTAGTTAATTTATCATCAAACATTTGTTAAGTGAACTAATTGAATTAGAAGCCACAACTATAGTGTTTTCCAAAACAACAGAGGGCAATCAATTTACAGAAATTACTAATCTTGATTTGTCGCTTTAACTAATAATTTTTTTTCATTGTATGTAGAAAAAATCATAAGGAATTGTATCGAGCGTTAAATAGGTTTCGGGACTATGCAAAGTGGAAAATGAACGCAAATTCGAAGTTATGGTCACAGGTAGCATAATTTTCAAAAGAACATTTAGAAATTTAGCCGTCAGCGAATTGTTAATTGTTTTATTATTAATTCGGCGCCGTCTTGATTGATTTCATTGATCCATACTTCAGATGAAATGCCGCATAAAAGTGTAAGTTTCGAAGAATTATCCACACGCTACCTTATCTAAAATTTTCAAATATGACAAGTTTGACAAAACGATGCGACATTTCCAAAACTGACCCTCTAGATGAGTACTGAACAGATCAAGGCATGATTTGAGGATCTATGGTGGCTTATATCTCACGCTGTAATTATATTGCTTAATTAGTTTTTATACGCGCACTCCTCCCATTCTTCTCGCATCACTCCACAATATAAATTATTTCGTTACCACTGTGTTACGTATTCGGAATTATTTTCAGAGAAGTTTTTTATATGATTTTTGAAAAGAGTTTTGATATGATAGTTTAGATTTTGTATTGTGTGCAAAAGGAGTAAAACAGGAGTCGTAACTGTTAAGTTTAAAAGAGGTGTCTAATTAAAAAAGTATTAGAATTGTGGTAAAATATAAAAGAGTTCTATAAAAATAAAATAATAAAAGTTCTATTCGAATAAAAATTAAATTACTAAAAATTGTTTCCAATCGAGAATCAAGATAGAGTTTATAAAGTGGTGTCTTTGGAAATTCAACTTGGTACGTTTTAGATCACCACACGCTAATAATCTTCAGTTGTGTTAATCATTGCATTCCATCGTTTGGTTAAATGAAATAGCTTTCATTTTTTTGAAAAGCCGTCTTGAAACCCTTTTGTCACTTCCTTCCTCTATACACAAGTTCGTCCTTTGTAGCATCTAACGATAGTTTCTGTCGAGTCTTGATTTTTTATTTGCAAACCTCAACACAACGATAAAGCATGCTAAGCCAAATTGTGAAGTGAATAAAAAGCCAGTATCGATACTTCAAAATTACGGTTTTGATGGCAGAAAGCAATTGAAAAGAAGCACATGACGTGGCTGAATTATTTCATGTCGAAATAATTTCCAAAGAATCAATGACCCTTCATGTCGCACAAAAAGCTTTTAACTTTATTCTTCTACCTTTTTCTTCACAAAATTCAAAATTTCGTTTACGTTTGGCGCGCTAAATAACGTTCTATTATGAACGCTCCTTTAGCTAGAAATACCGGATCAAATTTTGTCATTATTTACGAATGTATTTCAATTACTTCCAAATTAGATTTCAATCAAAAAACCTGGTTGATCTCTAATCAACATCAACATCTTCACACGATGATCACCCTGTCTGTACAGCAATGGTGCAATAGTATATCCGGTACTGTTTTAAATAATTTGCATTCTAAAAATAATCAAGTCAAGTTCATGATAATTTTCTTCACATTGTTTAAATTACTTTATCACGTGTAGAATTATAATTAATTTTTCATACAGTAACCTGTGTCCTTTATTTATTAAAAAAATAAAAACTTTCTTAGATCTGTCAGTACATTCTTAAAAAAGCAAACGAGACTTTTATTCAGTAAACTCTTGTAATCCCGTATCCTATTAAACAAGAACGAAGTCTAAATTTTCACTATTTTTTGTATGCTTAATTACAATTATAACATAATTGTAACTTACATCGTTTCTTTAAAACCGTTGTGTTTTACAAAAAAATCGATGGATATCATCAACGAGAAATGTCCTAAAACATTGATTTAAATTAGCGTTCCTACAGTGCAACATGAAACGCACTACAACTGATTCAACGTTGTTTACATTGTCCGTCGAAAAGTTTCTATAGTTTAACTAAATTAAGATGCGTATACTTGTAAATAATTTGCGAGAGCTGCTGCGTCACCACTTCAGAAGTAATATGTGGCCGTGAATCTCGCTGCGATATAATGCGCCTAAATTATTTGCTGTTGAATTTGTATCGTTAAAACGTAGAATTTTTTCTTGCTATCCATGAAAGGGGTTTCAACCCCCCCCCCCCCCCCCTGAATGAACGGCCTAAGTGCAGGTAAGATGCATTTTGGCAGCCAGTTTCTTATTTTCTGTTTTGGGTATTTTTCTCATTGATACCCTTTATCTTTTTTCTATATTACATTCTACAAACTTTAGGTAGCAATTCCTATTTTTTCGTGAGTCATATGACTTCACAGTCAGCTTACATACAAATGTTTTTTTTTGTTTTTTGTATAATTTGGATGTATGATTCACGATTTATAGGGTGTATAATAATCAAATTAGGCAGTAGGTATTAATGAGAAAAGTAACCAAAAATACAACTCCCCTACAGTACAAATGATACATTTTACCTACAATCCGCCTTCTCTTTTCACAATTTGATTCTTTTTATTCCTTGATCCAAGCTATTAAATCCTTAAATATAGTGACCTTTCGAACACCCTGTGTATAATATTTTGCAGCAGTGAAAGTACAGAATTTAAGGACTCATACATTGGCTGAGGAAGATAAGAAAACAGAAATCACAAATTGACCTAAAAATTGAGAGTTCTTACCACAAACTAAAAATTGTCTTTTTCCCTCTTATGTTATTGTGACGAGTAGGAAAATGGTGCCAGTAGAAAGGAAGTGGTAAAAAGTGAAATCAGAAAATGTCCCACAAAATAACCTCATCATTTGAAACCGTGGATACAGTAAGCATCGAAAGATTTAGTTGGTTTTATCCTTACTTTAATATAAACTACATACCTTGTGACACACTTCGACCAAAGTTTTAGATGGCATAATTTACAAAAAGGAAAAGAAAAAAAATCAGCAGAAAAGAAAATGTGCTTATATTTTATCAGTGCAAAGGACATTTCGAGTTAATCCAGAGAAATGGAACAAACGTGTCTAATTGTGAACTAAATAGAAGTACCTGGCTTTAGTGGGGATGAAATGACATCGGAAGAGCCTACCGGCAAAATAAACCACGGGAGTCGTCTACAGAATGCAGAATGCACAAGGAACAGATGTGAAATGGCTCCTTGAGCTGAATACCAAGTGCACAAGAAAATGGAAGAAGTCAGGAAAACGTTTGTTTGTGGTTGGTTATTTTTTTTTCTTTTAATAGCTAACTCTATAAACATATACATATGTATGTATAAATATAATATATAGCTGGAGCTTTTATAAGTTCCGGGAGGAATCGCCTTGGGGAATCCTTTCATTAATTTTCATAATGCTCGTGAATCCTTATGTTTGGTTCAAAGAATAAGGAGTAGGTATAAAATAAATATTATTTTATACAGGTATCCCTTGAGTATGAATATTTTACTTGCTTCCAATTTGAAAAGATTTCCGTTTCAAATTAATTTGTTCGCGCATACATAGATAAAATATGTACATAATTTCAAAAGTCACTACACTGTATTTAGGTACTTTAATGCTTGAATAAAATTTTCCTGCTACTTTCAAACAATTCCTTTGAAAGAATGCCAAAAACTTGTCCCGAAAATTGGGGGAGGAGAGAAGAGACTTACGAAAAATAAATAAAAATATTCGCAAGTATACTGAAAAAGTGTTTTCTCGTAATGTTTCAACGTTTCATTAAAATTTTATGATGACGTTTCAAATTCTACTTGACTCTGCAGATTGTAAGCCATTCCATGATATACTCAAACATAATACCTGAAAATGTGAAGGTGGCAAAAGCGTTTGTTTTTTGTTTCCTGCAGAAAAAATGGACGCATCCGCCTGGTAAGCTTCATCCACAAAAGAGCTTAAATGTTATGTATACATGTGCATGCAGGCATAGGAAAAAGTTCAATGAACTTTCAACAGGAGCGTACCAATTTAGTGCCTACTATGACAATAGCAAACTTTATATGCTTCAAAGAAACGAGGCAAATTCATTACCATCAACAAGGGTTGCACGATATGCTCTACACTCCCACCACAAGAGTCAACAAAATATGTCTCAACAATATTTACAAAATCCTTTGCTTCAAAGAATTGATCCGGAGCATGTAGAAGCTTGCTTTTGCGGTGGGTGCGCTTTAATTCAATTAGTAAAAATGTCAAAAACGGTTTAAGAGAGCTTTTTATATGAATACTTAAATAACTATAGTTCGATCTATCATTACGCCTTTACTGGCATTAAGCTTTCATCAGACTTGAATCGAAGGTCTCCCCACTAGTGTAGAGCCATTACCACCCGTGCAGGCTATGTATGTTATGTAATACCTTCATATAGTAGGCATGGAAATCAAATCCCCGTACAATTAATTAGGTAAATTTCCATATTGGCACAGGCAAGTTTGTGTTTGGGCAACCCGGAATCATTTGCACTTCTGTAGATCGATACTGTACGCAATTGCGGAACACCAGAATGATTACTATGTTTGAACTAAAATTATTCCTTGAATGAATGTGAGTATAATTTTTATTCATGTGATGTAAAAATACAAAATAATTACGACCAAATTAAAATTTCCATTGGAAAAAGAGACTTGTTATTTATTAAAAATAAAAAGAAGTTCTTTTACAGTTCTGCTAGAAAATTCATTTGAATTTGAATGGCGTATTTAAAGGGTTGGTTGTAAGGATTGAAGCTTAAATCTTGAAAATATTTAAATATTGAAGACGAAGAGGAGAAACTTATCAAAAGGCATTTTATTACATCTCTTAAATCCCTGATAAATCTATGTATATGCACATTTTATGGTCCAAGTAAATTTTTTTTAGGGATCGTCACATCGATAAGTAGGTTCAGTTTTAATGTATAGCAACATATTACCTTAATGTAGATGTTATTACCTAATAATTGGTTAAATTTCTTTTAATTGGTTTCATCCTCCCAATAGTTTTCTATCTCTTAATTTTCTGTCCAATTTTGGTAAGTATTATATATTTAGTAAAAGAGTGTAGATTTTGACATGTTAGTCATGGCGGTATATTGTAATCCGAACTTTGCACAATAAAATTGTTTTAACGACATATTGAAGTTAGTTCTGAATTATATACATACAATTCCGATGAAAAAACGTTGCTTGTCGAACCAACTAAATAAAGTTCACCATTATTTTTTGTTGATATAATTTTCTCTTGGATCTTGTGGTATTTTTTATGTCAACAAAATTTTTTGCGCTACTAATATTTTTCTCGTACACAACATGTATTGTGGCCTTAAGTTATGTCTTATGAATACTGTGTTCTTTACAAGTCATTTCTTTCCTACAAGACATTTGTTCCCATGAGAAATACATACAACGAAAGTTGTAAGGTTGAGTGGTTGAAACTTCATTCACTTTCAATAATTATCTGGGGAAATGGTTGTCTTCAAATTGTAGATAGAACCATACGGCAGGATCAATATATGGAAGTTCTAGAAAACAAGCTCGTTCCATAGATCTTTGAGTGGCTTGCTTATCATAAAGTACATATTACTATGCATGACTCAACTCCATACAATAGAGCCAAAAATGAAACAAAGTTCCTTCGGGCCAGCAAGATTTCAGTTTTGGAATGTCTAGGAAGGTCACCAGACCTTAGCCCAATAGAAATTGTTTTGGTAGCTCTTAATAAAGCAATTTCTAAATACAGATAATTTCTAAATAAAAGAGAGTTGATCGAGAAGATTATTATATGGGATTCAGCTAAGTTTTTCTTTGATGTCTACGGCAGACATAAACTCAGTCATACTGATGAGTATTCGGGTTTCTACCAACACGAAACGGTGGCATGCGGTTTACAGGACCGCAAGTATAAATTGGGTTGTCATGGAAGGTCTGAATATATTAGTATGATTTTAAAAACAAAAGTCATGCGTACATATCGTAAAAGACAGTAATTCAGACATACTTAAAAATAAATTAATTTTTGGTTTTTAATTTTATACGCGTTTGAATATGGAAGAAAATAAAGTGCATTTTAGTGATTTAATGCTTTTTTTTTTAACGGAAAGCAAAAATGTCACAAAAGCGGCAAACAAGACATGCGCTGTTTATGGCAAAGGCGGTGTTGTAGCTGAAAGAACGGTGCGGAAATGGCTTGCGAAGGCTTAAAACTGGTGATTTCAATCTTAAAGGTCAAGAACACTAGGGTAGGCCCTCCACCACGATACGTAAATTGGCGAGAAATGCTAAATATGTCTAAATCCACCATCCACGAGCATTTTGTGAAGCTTGGTTACATAAACCGTTTTTATGTATGAGTTCGCCACGATGTAACGGAGAAAAATCTGATGGATTTTTGAAGCAAGTAGTGATGAGCGATAAAAACTGAATCATTTACAATAAAGTTGAGCGAAAAAGATCTTGGCGAAAGTGGAATGAACCACCTTTATCTACCCCAAAAATGGTCTTCATCCAAAGAAGGTCATGCTCTGTGTCTAATGGGATTTGAAAGGTATCCTGTATTATGAGCATTTACCAAACAACGAGACGATAAGTTCTGAGAGGTATGGCTCCAAATTAGGGCGGAAGGGTGTCGTGTTTCATCAGAATAAAATCGGCACCATCCAATGAACATTTTTGCAGCTACTTAGTTGCAGGAATTCGATTTTTATTGTATAAAGGTTATATAAAAGCTACACGACAACTAAAATGTTTTATAGATGTACCGCGTTTTCCTAATGAGTTCCGGTAGTAAATTGTTTTATAAAGTTACACTGAGAACTCTTTCCGAACCTCTTATAACACAGTTTTGCTCCCGAAACTAAGTTATTCTATATTTATTTTATAATTTTTCGAAATAAGTCCTTCAAAGGCATTTTAAAACAATTTAGCTTCCGGAGCACTTTAGTTGTCGAAGAATTTTGTAAAGATATTAAAAAATTAAACACTTGGTTGCGACTTGAATTGAGCAAGGGATTTCCCCTTTATAAAACTCGAAAACTGTAGTTTAGCTTTTATGACAACTTTATAAAAAATGGAAGCTATATTCATTGGAATTAAATACTTTAATAAGAACTAAATATTCTTCACAAATATCAATTAACCTGTGTAAAATTATGTATTATATGGAGTGTACTTTGACACTTCCGATACTGCAGATTTCACTCGAATCTAAAATATTTTATAAGAGCTGTAAAGTATATTATTATAAAAAAAAATGAATATATTGCAGCGAACAACATTTTAACATTTAACTTTTTTGTTTATTGACACGCAAATCAATTTGTGAATAAAACAAAAAAATTTGATGATTTCCATTTTAATTTGTAATTTTTTTAAACGATTTGGAACTTAACATTAAAAATATATTTAATAATAAATATTTATTTAAGTTTATTTATTTTTAGAATTTAGTAGGCGCGTTGTATTTTTCGAGCTAGAAGTATAATTTTTACAATAAATTTAAATTTTATTCCAATATTAATAGAAAATTAATGTTTAAGCATTAGGTAAACATTATTGCAAACAAAATTATGTTGGATGACAAAGTCTGATTTCATAAATTATTTTTCCTGCTCACACATTTCTGAAGTAAATTTATAATACATTTTTCATAAAGAAAGAATAAAACAACAATATAGCCATATTACACAAATACATATAAGTTTTAACTAATGACTGCAGGAAGGAAGTTTTCATAACTACTATAAAATATGTGCGCAACCAAGTTGTAGATATAAGTGGTTCTATAAGACTTTAAAACCATTTCTTGCAAACTGCTAATATGTTTTATTATTGCTTTATTACTTAGCGTCCACAATTCTTATACAGTGCATCAAATTAGCTCTATAAGAGCTTTTTTAAAGCTCGCACAATATTTTTAACAACAATTTTATAAAACAGTGTATTTTATAAAGAATTGTGAGAACATTTCCGTGGCCATAATAAAGTATAAATTGTTCATTGGCCAAATAAATAAATCAATCCCCCTTTCTATTTTCAAATTCGATTGAGATGTCCAATAATTTTAATTGTGAAAAAAAAACAATTTTCCTTGAAATGATTCATAGTTATATTTTGCAAAAAAAAAATCTTAATATGATCTACCATTAATATTTGGGCATCTGAGTTCATTGTAGTATAGACAGCAGGCAGTTCAGGGTTTCTTTGCGGTCCTGATTAAATCGCCCTGTACTCTTAGAATTACTACATGAAACTCCTATTTGTGGCTGTAGGCCAACAAACTTACAGTACCTCGGTACTTAATTCTCCGAAGAAATAAATGTTTCTTTTTTTATATTTTTATTATTAAAGGACGACACCTTAAATTTTTATACTAGTAGGAAAAACGCAAATATTCATACTAAAAATTCTCTTAATTAATTGCTAATAACCTTTTTTCCTTTTCTGATTTTTTGCTTTGGAACAAAATTAACATTTTTCTAATCACGCGCGTAGGATGTGTGGGATCGCAAACTACAATATCAGGAAATGAACGCATGGCCATGGGAGGAGAGTTCTAGACCGACTGACGACTGACGCCTCTACTACGTCCCCGAGAATACAGAGAATCTCACAGAGCTAAATTCGTTTACAACAAAAATAAAAATGAATTAATAATGCTGCGCTCTAATAGACCGCGCGTCACTTCTGAAAAGTTAAGAGTTCCATAAAGCCTGCAACAATCTTATTGACAGTTTATTATTTTTTAAAGATATTATTGTTGATTTTTGAATATATTTAATGAATTGTTTCTCTTTATTTCTCATTACATTAATTTCAGCTTCCATTATTTTACTTTTAATGTTTGCCTAAATACACATTTAGATTTGTTTAAATAACATAACAATATACATACATGACGAAAATCCTTGCGAAGAGTTTTATTTACAGAAGCTCACGTATACACTGAACTTGATAATGTTTATCCCAAAACAAGTATTCCGACATGTTTACAAGTAAAAATTAATAGCAGTAAAATATTAAATTAAAAGCACTCAAGTTGCGAGTACGAGTAGCTCTACCATGCTTGGTACGTTTCCAATTACATGAAAATTTATTCTTCATTATCCGCTGAAGGTCAATTAGCTTAATACAATGCAATATTGCAACGACACCGTAATTATTATGAGCTTTGGGTACTTTTGAAAAATTTAGAAAACCTTCATACCCATTAGCAATAAATTTAAGGGTTTGTTAGTACATTAGAACTCTAGTTAATGAAAGTTAGGAATATCACGTTTTATTAGATTGCTTATAGCTTGCGATTCTATGTGCCCTGTAAATGTATGTACATAATATTGTAACCTACATTGTTAGATACCGATCTATGATTTTTACCTTGTATGACACTTTCGGAAATTAAATTTGTTTCTGAGTTAGCGATTGGACTTGCTTTTTTCCATTTGGTTACTGTAAAAGTGTGAAAGAAGAGAAATTAATTTTAATTCCCCATAATATCTCTACTCTTTGAATGAAAAGAAAACTCTCCCCATTACAAGCTTTAAGAGAACTTGAGGACAGAAGAGGATTTCATCTGCTTCTTGAAGCTGGTTTTTACTAAGCCAATATTACAGTATGATTTGTTATTGCAGGTTCGTCAGTTTCTAATAACAACCTATTTTTTATGCATGAGATCTAGGTTGAGTTGGGATCATTGAATTGTATGCCGAAAAGAACATACTCATTAGCCGTTATCATTTATTATTATTATTTTCACTCACAGCTCATTAACCTGAGTTAAATGTGTTAAATTTCGTGTATGCGCTTAGATATATTTCGTATGCATACATATGCACATTAATACATATTCAGGGTGTCCCGTGAGTGGTGTAAGGTATGGATAGGTCATACTTACATAGATGAGCAACAAACTGTATGGATTTTCATGTTTGAAATCCAGCAAAAAGTTCAATAAGTGACAGAAAGTAGGCAATTATCCTTTGGGGTCGAGCTTTTTAAGGCATTTCCAATGGACATGTTCAAGATAAAGTTCAAAAAACGCTGAAAGGGTCACTTTTTACATACAGATTCTAACAGATAATTTTCAACCCAAGCTTTTGGGCTTCTTAAATCCAATATGGAAAAATAACTTTGATGACGTGTTTTTTTTTTTATGAAAACATTAGTTAAATAATACAAAAACGAGGTAAAATTCCGTAATTTTATTTTTGTTTAGCCATACATTCAAAACGGAGGATGGGAGGATTATCCATTTATCAATGTTTAAATCATCATCATATGGTGGAACGTGGAGAAGTTACAAGATTAATCTATGAAAATATACACAAATCTCAGGTGTTTAAATATAGAAAACTTCTATAATTGAAATAAATGAGGTGTTTAAAGATTTATATTCAAAATTTCTATGCGCTATTTTACTGAAAACTTAAAATAAACTCGTGGCAACAAGAGTATTAAATATTTGGGTGATTCGCATTTAAATTGAATCTTCTTTTTGGCCTACCTGACTGTTCTTAGAATTCATACCTCATAAGTTTTATATGACAGCTCATGTACGCGATGTGAATAGAAACAATTTGTAGTTTTCAAATGCGCAAAATATTCGTGATCTGTTAGTCACTTTTATGTCCGCCCTGCAGAAAGTTCTCGAGTCCATCAATTCAATCAATCCATATTTGTTTAAGAATATCTAATTTGTAATTCAAATCTCATTTGAGAAAGTACCTACTTATTGGAAATATATAAGTCTTGCACACAAACAACTACAATGTTCAAATACCGCCGTACTCATATTACAACGGGTTATTTGGGAAATTATTGCCACGACCTTGGAATAATATGATACTTCTATTACGCGGGCTGCATGAAATCACTGAAATCACAATCACATCAATGTTTTTTTTCATGATGATAACCGTGGTCGAATTAACTCTATCTTGGAAATGGAGAACGCATGGTAAAATTCATCATTTTTATGGAAGAATGGATTGAAGACTTTCCCTTCAACATTATAATTCCTGTACGTTCTTACACGCTAAGTCCTATTCCTGTCCTCTGTTTCAAAGATATGATTTAACAGGATAAACCACAAGGCTTCTTAAATCCGTGTTGAAAAACTGGTGTACAAAAATTTGTAGTTGATACACATTTTTTTTAACCCTTATGTCAATACCCAAGTATTATAACGTTGTTCAATGGCTGGGGTACCCCTGTACCTTTAGTTTGTTTGCACACAGGACGGCGATGCCGTACCGTCGTGAGTATAAATCCTGTAGAAACAAATCAGCCGATTGTATACATGACGACTCGAAAATATAGCAATATAGGCAATTTTATCTTATCAGAGCCTTACGAACCAACTGAGTGTTTGACAGTCGATGAAAAACGTTATCCATATAGGTGGCGACTGAGTTTCACTCAGTATATACCGTCAAAACCAGCAAAATATGGAATAAAAGTATGGGGAATATGCGACGCGGAAAATTCATATCCATTGCGCGGTCAAATGTATATTGGCATGAGTAAGAGATTTAGTCACACAACATAAAGGATCCGGAAGGAATATTATGATGGATAATTTTTTTACAACTCTAACTTTAGTTAAACATTTATTGTCGTAGAAACTAACTATTTTAGGAACGTTAAAAAAAATAAAATAAAAAGGATATTCCAGTATCTAAAGACCGTATCACTCACACTTCATGTAATGACTCTCTTTTGGGTACACCGGAATCATTTTTAGTAGGTGAAAAGAAATTTTTCGAAACTGGGTTTCCTGAAGAATTTTTTTTTTCCGTAATCGAAAAAATATTGGATCGGCAAAATGTGACATTTTCTTCCAAGCTGGACCAGGAGGCTTAGAATTTAAAGCAGCAGGTTACATAAGCACCATTCGGGATTACATAAGAAAAATAAAATTGAAAAAAAGTAAAGATTTGTAGCAACAGGAGCTAAAAAACCATCACAAGGTGTACATTTTCGCGAAAACGAAAGAAATGTCTATAATTCGAAAAATACATGACTTAGAATTTTCTTTTTATGTTTTTGGTAACTGTTATGATTTGGTCTATCACCCGATTCCGGATTGACGTCGACTTACGGGACACCCTGTATATACAGGGTGTCCCACACGTACCGCATTTCCTTTGTACCCCGGATTCCTCACTTGTATCGGAGGAGAGCCGAAAAACGCACGGTGTGGGCAGTAGGGGGATTTTGTGATTTTGGGTGCTTTTTATCCTAATATCATGTAATTTTCTTGTTATACACCAAATGAAGTTGATTTGCATCTCAGGTGATAGTAAACCCTATGCGGTTTCCAACATATGCCAACCATCTCTCTGCCCCCTTTCCATCGGCAGTTATAGGACGTCAAAGTCATAAAATTGGAAAAAGTTTGGAATTTCTTTTTCAATTTTAACGATTTGCCCGCTAAAGAGCTGGATAAGGATAGCACTTTCTTCCAAGATTTCGAGACCTCCCAATGTTACCATTCATTTGATCCTGCACATGTACCTACCTCAATGCTACCGTTTTGATATATTCCCGTTTCACCCAACTTTAACTGACTGTCCTGAAATCAAAAATGTACTACGCCAGTTTGGAAAGTAACTTTAAAAGTTGACGCATTTAATGAGGATTCTAAAATTGTATAACACTTGCTACAATATTTCTTAAATTACGGGAAAAAATTGTTTCTTCAAAAAACCCAGATTCGAAAAATTTCTTATTAACTACTAAAAATGATTCTAGTGTAACAAAAGCTTGCCTTAAGACAGTAACTTTAAGATTCTACTTTGAGTGAGACGGACACTCGTTCCATGTAGTGTGAGTGAAACAGATAGTGACGGTAATGAGTCAGATACGGAGAAAGTCATTTTATGAAGTGTGATCGATACAGATAGTGACGACACTTTCTGGGTATTGGCACACGTATTCGGGATTACATAAGAAAAATAAAATTGAAAAAAAGTAAAGATTTGTAGCAACAGGAGCTAAAAAATCATCGCAGGGTATACATTTTCTCGAAAAGAAAGAAATGCTTATAATTTAAAAAAATACATGACTTAGATTTTTTTTATATTTTTCTGGTAACTATTATGATTTGGCTTATCACCCGATTCTGGTTTGACGTCGACTTCCGGGACAGACTGTATACGTTTCAAAATTGAAAAGTCTTCGCTTTTTATAAATATGCATACCCAACTATTTATAGATGAGCAAATTTTTTGCTATTTTGCTTCAACTTATGCCTAACCTGTACCGAAATATTAATAATGTCTAGAATTTAGGCGAAAAAATTCTTCCGGAAATCGAAAGTATTTTAAAAAAGCCTCTAATCTGGTTTCGATATCGTTCTTCTTTGAAAGACAAAATCGTCGAAAACAATAATAAAATGATGTTTGAAGATGCAATTTACTATCCGGCCGAATTTTGAATTTAACTCAATCCAGCAGCTCTGCATGAGCAAGTTTTTTTTTTAAATATAATACATACATAGAATGAGCAATAATAATGTAGTCCAGGCGAGAGGACCCGCAGGTAGTCGCTAGTTGACAACTAATGTTAGTCAAAATGTCCTACGTATTATATCATCGCAAAAATGCAGCCTATATAATACCCTGAATGATGATTAATTATTAGCCGCGATACTCCAGGCGCAATTTATGGAGAAGATCAAGAATTTTACCGAATCTTAAAAGAAACATTTTATACGCACCGTTCAAACCAAATTGTAATCTACTGATAGTAATCAAATATGATAAAAATTTAGAAGATATTATAGATAACACTAAAAAATCATCGAGGCATTGCAGGCTGTGAAACGAATCACAGTTGAGGTATTTTCATCCAAAATTGAGTACACATATAACACAATTTATTTACAATGTACAAGTACAGATCAAAGTCAATGAAACAAGCATTTGAAATATGTAACTACAATTCCTTCAAGTCCGAAAGAAGTGGTCAATATTAATAATTCGTGTTATATTTGGTTGAAATTTTGGGGATATGCATCGCATTTTTTTCTTCATACTATATACTAACTTTAGTCAGAATTTCCGTGATATATAACTCTGCAACGTCAATGCACGTAAAATAGTTGTCAACTGTTATATTTTCTGTTTATTCAAATTTTAGTTCACCTAATACACTTACATACAATACTACATATAAATGGACGTTTTTCTATTATGTCCATTTATTTTGTAATACTCTCTTAGCTTCGAAATTGTTAGGATTTTAAATAAATTTCAGGCTGATTTGGCAGAAAAATTAAATCAAACAAAGAGCAACCTAGTGAATACCGCCACCGATTATGCCTTGGAGTTCCGGTTCTGATTTTCACTAAAATCTATCTTTTTCCACATATTCAATAATCGTATTCCTCTTCTTCAATAGTATTTTCATTTTAATTATCACCAAATAATTTCTTATCATTGTCCTCGGATACTGTTTCCATCAAGTTACCTTTGAAACACAATAGTAAATAACAGTAATATCAACGGCACATCTGCCAATGTCAGTAAGTAGTGATGAAAAGAACAAAACCATCAACGGCTTACACATGAATCACATTTTTTTAAATATGTTTGTTCAAGAAGGTATTTATTTGGATTTTCCGGTAAATAGCAAAAGCTAAAAAATGTTTTTAATTTGTTATTTCATCACACAACTCATTATATTTTTGGTGCCAAGTTTTAAGTTTTGGTTTGACTCATTAACAGGTCCCAAATAGCGAAATTAAGTGACTTGAAAAACAAATGAAAAAACACAACAAAGAAAAGAAATGAAAAATGAAAAAAATTGGAAACGAAAAATTTTTTATTAAAAAAATTTAAAAAACCAGATTCATTCGAAACGAATCGAGCCTGTATACGCCCGTTCGATTCTGTATACGCCGGGTTCAATTCGTTTCGAATGAATCTGGTTTTTTAAAATTTTTTTAAAAAAATTTTGTTTTGTTTTTTTTCATTTTTTTTCATTTTTTCATTTCTTTTCTTTGTTCTATTTTTTCATTTATTTTTCAAGTCACTCGCTCGAGCTACATCCGATCGACAAAGCCTTCCCCCATTTAATTGAAAAAAAAACACTATTAATAAAATATGTTCAGAGAATCATAATGCATCGTTTAAGACATCTCTCAGGTCTGTTGATGTCGGCCTTAAAGTTATATGAAAAGTGGCCGAAAGGGTAGCCATTTGTAAATACTTATTCATATTGAGATTTATGACTACAGGTAAATATAGGTACCTACATATTCCATTATAAGTATTTGAAATTTCAATAATAACTTAGATATCTGTCAAGAAACTTTAATAATATATAAGTTACCTATTCTACCTTATCAAAGAACGTTGGGATAGGATTTTTTATCAAACATGTCTCAATCATCAGCAAGTCACTTTATTTCAAAAGTTATCGATGTAATTGAAATGAAGCTTTGGTGAATTCATGCGAAAAAAAAGAAAGACAGATAAACAGGTCTTCCTCTTACTTTTCCACAAGTAAAGAGGTCTACAGTTTTATCCAATGGAATAGAGAGTTTCATAATTCTCAAGCTAAACTATCCCAATTACAGAAAAACTAATAGAAACTTAAATATCAAAATAACTCTCATCTCCTCAGCTCCATAACTATCCGACAGAATCCGGCATCTGGGGCCGGATTCTGTAACTCGGAGAGTTTGGGAGTTTGGAAGATGAGAATTTTAGTTTTCCCCGGTTAAAACTCCCTAACTCTCCATTCGCGATTCTCTTACATACTTGGTGAGTTAGGGAAAACGTGAGAAGTGTTGCAATATTGAAGGACAGCTAACTCTGTGTGGGAGGGTCGTAGAGTATTGGGGTTTTTTCCTTCGGATTTAGGATCTAGAGTACAAAAATATAGATGAGCAATTTTTGGGAGATGGACTTTTGGGGATGATGGTCGTCCGACCCCTCATTGGGGGTTCCTATATTTTCCATATATTTCTTTCGTTCTTTATTTCACATCCAGAGTACCTGTTGTGAACATTTTTCTCATGGAAAGTGAATTTCCACGACTTACCAGTTCTTCATAATGATGAGTTGAAATGTGTCCATTTCTGTACCAAAAAACGACCATTTTTTCATCTTAAGCAGGACTGATTCACTTATTTTGCAGTTATCTTCAAAACCATTTCTCAGACTCAAAATTAGCGGACAAAATGTAGATGCGATTCCATCCTACATAGAAGCTTTAACGTTCATATTTAACATTTTTATAGCATCTCTTCTGTAGTGGAAGACAACCAGTTTGATAATTTTCGCGTGATTTAAAATTTTTAGTGGGTACCTTGATACACGGAAATCCCTATTTCTCTGTAAGTATTGCAAGGATTTCCATAATTTGTTTTTGGACACATAGCCATGATATGCGGTGAGCCCATAATTTAATTTGAAAATCTTAGTTACCTAGGTACCTTCACAAAACCCAACAAAAGCAGACAGTACTGTCAGTTGAGAAATATTCTTTTTACTTCTCCACAACTAACACAGCCGAGAGTTTTGTCGAGTGGAATAGAGAGCTTGGTAATTCTGAATACAAATTCCCCGAGTTACAGAATTCCGAGTGGAGAGTTAAGTGGCAACAGAACTCTCATCTCCACAACTCCACAGCTCTCCAAGTTAGTGAATCCAGAACCTGGTTGAGGTATGAGAATCTCAACAGTATTTGTTAAAATCGATGAGGTAAAAATCATAAAAACGTTCATAAAATGTTACATATATCGACGCTGAAAAGCATAAACGTATTATCCGACCTAAATGAAACTTTACACTAGAGCCCAAAAACTTTTTCAAAATTAGAAGAAAAATCATAACTTCTTAACTATTTGTGATAGAAGTGCTATTTTTGAACAGATTTTTTTTTTTGAAATTATATCTACAATTTGCAATAAGTAGAATTACGCTAAAGTTAGTATAAGTAGTTTAAATAAAAGGCTGTAGTTACTATTAAGTTTTTATTTAATACTCTTTTAACGTAGTAACACCGTATTCTCAGTTATCTATAATTTACAAAGAATAGAGTAACTGCATCTTCCATGCAAAACTAAGCAATAACAAAATGCATTAGAAGCTATCTGTCATAGTCAATAAGTCCTTGAAAATTTAGCAACTTCGAACAGTGTCGAGAGTTAATGACAGAAGTCATCATTTTACGATCTGCAAAAATGATGTAAGCCATCAAACCTCGGATGCTGTATGTAACTTGCTTTAAAAAAATGCAAACCTTCTTTTACTTTAAGCAACATGTGTTTAAAAAGTAGCGGGCTTTGACCCTATTACTGCAAATCAAGTCGCAGTTACTGGAAAAACTGCAGGCATTTTCAATGGCGTAAATTATTTTATTTTCATCGTAGAGATATGAGACCCAGACCATTCGACGCAGTTTTTTTTCTGATTCAAATGGTGTATAAAACGTATTTTTGACATTTTGGTCGGTTGCGACATGTATGCTTTCCAGCGTCGATACATACTTTTTTAACATAAAACCCAATCATTTTAAAATCAGGTTGACCTCGTTTCAAATCAATGAGATTACATTAACATCAAACAATTATAATAAGTCCAATATTTCAAATCAAGCAAGTTTATTTTCAATTCAGTTCAGAAATCCACGAGGTCGAACTACAGCTACAGTCAACAGCAATAAGTGGCCGAAATATTAAAATTTAAAATGCATAGATTTTCACTTTCACTAACTAAACATTTTTTTAAGCACCGCTCGTGATTCCTCCTTTTTCATATACCAAAGACAGAGAGAGAGAGAGAGAGAGAGAGAGAGAGAGAGAGAGAGAGAGAGAGAGAGAGAGAGAGAGAGAGAAATAGAGAGAGAGAAATAGAGATAGATAGATAGAGAGAGAGAGAGAGAGAGAGAGAGAAAGAGAGAGAGCGACAGAGAGGTGAGAGAGAGTAAACTTTTGTATTTGCCATTTACTGGTCCCTATTATGGAATTTTCCGCCAAATTTGTCTTTTTACCCGGAGGAAAGTGGACTAATTTAGTCATAACGTCGCCTGAATACTGTTTTGCCCCAATGCAGTTAAAGTTGATACCTTTAAAAAAAACGGTTCGAAAGATATTTGCATAAAAACTTAGTTGTTTTCCGTCTATTTATTTCTTGAATTATGTTTTCTTCAATAAAAGCAAATTTCCGTTAAAATTATGTTGTTAATTAGGCAAAACTAGACTTCCAAACAATATTTTGCTTATATAATATGGGGCAAAACAATTTTCTAATCAAGTTAAAGGAAATATTTTATTACTTTAACATCTTTATTTAGGCTTGAATATTTTCTAGTTTTTCTAAACTAAAATACATTTCTTCATTCGCAATGAATATAATTTTATGATTTTTTTACCGGGTAAAGTTTATATTTGTTCAAGTAGGCTTTTTGGTATTCTCCGGTACAAACGAAATGCAAAATGAGGAAATTTTGTATTTTTTCTATCACAAACAACAGAATTGAGTGACTCGAAAAAGAAATTAATGAAAATAGGAGAATCTAAACAACATTCTCCACTGAAATTTTGCCGCCCTAAATAAAATAATTGTGTAATAAAATAAAAAAAAAAATACAGTTGTTGCTTTTTCCAAAAAGGCGTACTTGAACAAATATTACTTCATGCAAGTAAAGTTAATAAAAACAAAATAAAAGGAAAATAAAAAATATTACAGGAACAAAATAAAATAAGGAATAACTCAATAACGCTCCTTATTTGAGCATTAAAATTGTTCGATAATAATTTCGATTTGCATCTGGAAGATAAATTAAAAGAGATTTTACATCGTTTGCCTTTTCTTTAAATCCAGCTTGGTTTAAAAAAAAAACCAATCACCTATCCCCGCATCCATGACTCATCAACTTATACAAAATTAGGGACTGCTGATAAGACTGCATTATCAAAAGTTGTGCACTTATACTTGCAAGCCATTAAATGCAAAATTCTTATGCAATAAAAATGGAAGTCAGCCAAGAAAAATTATGGAAAATCCGAATATGTTTCAAAGAGGCTTAGCTAAAAACTTGAAAACTCCGAAGACGACGATTAAAAATGTTCTCAGTAAATTTCGAGTATCTTATGTATAGTCCAGAGATAGTCCGGGACAGGAAGGAAATCAGTTTCGATAGACCATATATTGGCCAAAGAAGTGGTAGACAATTTTAAATGAAATGCCAACATGCCGTTGAGACATATAGCTGATAAGTCTGGTCTGAAACGTTATATGCTACTGTCTATCGAGTTAAAAGCAGAGGAGGACTCCGAAGTTTCCATATTCAGAAAACACCGAACAGAACACCAGAAAAGAACCAAGTTGCAAAATCCAAGAGCCGAATTTTGTATCAAAATTTCTTAACGAAATTCATCTTATGTGAAAATGGGCTTCAACCAGCGTCTTCAGAAGCACTTTCTTTCATTCTTTAGAAAGCATTATGCATCAGCTTTGTTTTGACCGGAATTAGCAACTTGCCAATATAGCACAAAAGCGAGAGATTTCAACGATGCCCAATGCCCAATCCTCCAAATTATCAAAAACTAAGGCCAATCGGCAAATATTGGTCTAATATTGATAGAAAACTTAAGACCAAAACAAAAGACACTCCTCAAACATAGATACAAAATTTAATGAAGAACGTAAAGCAAAAAGTTCATGAATTTTATAGCACGTAGTATTTATATTATGTCGGTTGTGAATAATGTAGACAATTAAGTGAGAGTTCAATTAAAACTATTTGATAACAAAAAAAAGTGATTCCTTTTGTTGCTTTCATTATTCATAGGTGGTCTTTTTTTTAACAGTGTTCCAATTTTTTTTCATCAAAATTGACTCCGAAATAAAATGTGCTGCAGACATTTTGTTTTTAAATATAAGAAATCTATTTATATAAGGAAATATTGCTGCAAATAAATGAACAAACCAATATTTTGGTAAAATTGATTTTGATTTAATCTACGTGGCAGTGTTCTTAGACACATGGAGCAATCCAATTTTAAATATAGTTTTAAATTTCCGCGCACGTGTATCACAACAATATTTTAAAGTATTTAGTGTATTTCATGCCCCATGTATAAATAAGTTTTATTTAGGGTAAACCAATACTAACTTTTGTGGCAAAAATATGATATGGAGAAAGCACGACATTAATTATTTCAATACAGAGCAATATTCAAGCGATGATAATTATATTTGTATCATATTTAACTTGACCTAGATGATCAATGTGTCTCTTTAGAGTAATCGTTTCAATTATTTATTTCCCTTCAAAACATCTCCTTTTGCTTAAGAAGAAGTATTACCTATCCATACTATCCACAAAAGCTTTTAGTCGAAATTTCTTTAATTCAATTTCTAGTTTACTAAATTAATTTATTCTAGGTGCCAAAATTTTAAATTGATATATATGCCTATAAATTATCTGCATTTTGTAAACTACCAATTAATTCAAGCAATTTAGTAAAATTTAAACTAATTTGTTCCAAATTCGCAGCACCCTTTTATATAGGTATCTAAGCTGAGGAATTCATTTTCCAACTCATATTTAACTAACATCTTCAGATTGGGTCGAGTAGATTCGATAAGCTTTGCTATTTAATTGGGGACATAGCTGATGAAATAAAGGTGCGGCCCGCTACCCAATATAATCTACCGCCTCCCACCACTTGCTGCTCTGATTTACGCAGTGAACTCAATGCAGTGCTTACTCCAAATAATGGGTCTATTGGTAACTCGCCGGTTTCGCCCCTTAACGATATCATTGTGCTTAATGATAACTCGCCGTCTACCTCTCTTAATAATGCCAATGTTAATAATGCTCTAACTAATAATGCTGAATTGTTAAAGAATACAGCCTCCGATATAAGGACTTCTGCTCCAAATAGAGGAACTGATGTGCCACCTATCCCACCTGCTTCTAAGCCTCGTCGCAAGCGCCAGTCGCGCTATGGAAATCGACCTAATTTGCACCTTTCCGCTACCAATATCAGTCCGACTACCTCGACTGATGTCGCCTCAGGAAACGCTGTGCGTCAATTCTCGCTTGCACCTGCATCTAATTCTGCATCTAATTCCACAGCTATGAATGTAGCTTCACCTGTGTCCTCGTTTGGAAGTGGTATTGGTCCTTCTTTGAGAACAGTACCAAAACCTACGAGTATTTTCGTCACCCGTTTCTCTCCTGAAACGATGTGTGAGGACATATTGAAATATCTAAGGTCCAGAAATGTTGCAGCGGAGAGTATTTCGTGTCGTAAGATTAGTAAATCCTCTAAACCGGTTGCATCCTTTGTCCTAACTGTTTCAGCAGATCTGCGGGACCGGTTATTGGATCCCTTATTTTGGCCCTCCGGAGCCTTTACTAAATTATTTGTGCCTTCTGAGCGCCATCCCAGAAATACATCCAAGACAAGCACTGTTGTTCCAAAAAACTGAAGTCGATTTCCCTTTACTATCAAAATGTAAGGGGGATTCGGACAAAAACTCTTAATATCTTCAAATCCTCTACTGCAATTTGTTTTGATATAGTTGCTTTCACTGAAACTTGGTTGCATCATGGCTTTCGCGATGCCGAAATCTTAGACAATTCTTACCAAATTTTTAGGAAAGATAGATATATTGACTCTGAAGCTCGCGGAGGTGGCGTACTCCTCGCATGTAAAAACCATTTCAATTGCAGCCAAATTGTGGTTCCCAGTTTTTCCAACTCCCTTGACACCGAACTTATAGCTCTTAAGCTGTCTCTCTTAAGACACGACTTATATATACTCTGTTGTTTTATTCCTCCAGATTGTATAAATATTGTTGATGACAAAGGTCAAAATTTATACGACCTGCTCATTTCAACTTCTAATTTTATCCATGGTAAGATGGAGCCTCTTGACGAATTACTACTTATTGGTGACTTTAACTTACCCAATATACAATGGGTATTAAACGATGATAACGAAGACTATCTCCCACTTAATAACTTGACAATAAGAGAATCACTCTTTGTGGACACTATTTCATCTCTTGGTCTCAGTCAAATCAGTAATGTTAAGAATGACATGGGTAGGCAGTTAGATATGGTATTTTATACTGACACGGGTAACTTATTAGTTGAAACTAGCCCAGTTATAATGTCTACTCTTGACAATTATCACCCCCACTACTAATTACATATTGCTATGAAACTGAAAACTTTACAAATTGTGACGAAACAGAATACTTTTTCAATTTTAGAAAGGCTAACTTTTGGGAACTTTCCAATACACTTACATCTATTGACTTTAACACATTACTGGCCAGCAATAATGTTGACGAAGACGTTCCTAAATTTTATATAATTCTTTTTGATTTGTTTTCCTCTCACGTTCCCCGCGAGCGTCAGCGGCTCTCTAAAACATGTCCACCATGGTTCAATAAAGAACTGAAGCGTCTAAAAAATAAAAAGAATAAATTGTGGAAAAGTTATATGAGGGACAAGGACATTATAAGTCACAACAACTTCCTCACATCATATAATGAGTTCAAAGATCTTTCCTCTTCACTCTATGACGAGTATATTCAAAGTATGCGTGCGAAATTATTTCGTGACCCACGTAGCTTTTTTAAGTTTATTAACATGAAGAAAAAAACGGACAACTACCCCAATACCATGAGGTACAAGGATTCTGCTAGTGATGATTCGTCTGAGATTTGCGATATGTTTGCTTCTTCTTTTGACAATGCCTTTGTCTCGTCAAATTTTCAACCTCAAAGTAGCAACTTCAGTCATATGAACGACTCTAATAACGTTTCATTCACTATCCCTCCAATTTCAGAAAAGTATATACTTGGTCATATTAATAGGGTTCCAAATGACTTTACAACGGGTCCTGATGGGATCCCTCCAGCCTTTTTTAAGTCATGTTGCCTCTCCCTGGCAACCCCGCTGAGAATTATTTTCCAAAAATCGCTCGATAGTGGTTGTTTTCCTCAGCTATGGAAAAATGTTTTTATCATACCTCTCTACAAAAAAGGCAGTAAAAAAAAAACTCTAACTATAGGCCTATTGCAAAATTATCTTGCATGCCCAAGTTATCTATCATCTACTCTCCGTTATCTATAATCTGCAAGAATTAGCTCTCTTCAAACCAAAATGGGTTTGTTTCGGGTCGGTCTACAACCACTAACTTATTGGAATTTGTCTCTGATACCATTCACGGGTTTGTAAAAGGCAACCAGACAGATTGTATTTATACAGACTTTAGTAAAGCTTTCCACAAACTCCGTGATACTGTTGAAAATGGAAAAGTATGGGTTTCCCACAACGTTCCTAAAATGGACGGAGTCATATCTAGATAACAGACCATACCAAATCTATTTCCGCCATTCCATTTCTAGAGTCTTGAAAGTTTCGTCTGGCGTACCTCAAGGGAGTCATTTGGGCCCGTTGCTATTTATTCTATTTATTGACGACATTGTCTCCGTAGTGAAGCACTGCAAAGTCTTAATTTATGCTGATGACATTAAACTTTTCGCTCAAATTAAATCTTTTAATGATTGTCAACTGATACAGGATGACCTCCACAAATTTTATGATTGGTGCAAAAGCAATAATTTGGTTCTCAATATCGACAAATGTGAGGTGATGACTTTCCACAGGAATCTGAATCCTATCTCTTATGTCTATGGGTTCTCGGCTTCCCCGATTCGCCGCGTTAGTTCTGTCTGTGACTTGGGTGTCAAATGTGACCATAGATTGAATTTTAACTCTCACATAAACCACATGGTATCTAAGAGTAGTTCTGTGCTGGGCTTTATAAAACGTTGGTCCCGAGAGTTCTCGAATCCCTCGATAACATTACGTTTATATACTTGTTTTGTGAGACCACTTCTTGAATACGCTAGCCAGGTCTGGTCTCCTTTTTACAGTACACACATCATCCGTATCGAGTCTGTTCAGCGAATCTTCCTGCGCTTTGCTCTTAGGGACCTACCCTGGAATAACTCATTGATTCTTCCACCCTATGAAGATCGCTTGCAGCTCTTGAATATGCACTCGCTTGAGAAACGTCGCATGGTTTCCGATGTAATTTTTGTTCACCAACTCTTAAACGCGAATGCTGATTCCCCGTTATTACTTGACAAAATCTCTTTCCGTGATAATAGGCACAATTTGAGAAGGCTACCTCTGTTGCATGTCAACTCCTCAAGGTCTAACTTTGGCATGTATGAACCTATTAATCACATGTGCATTAATGTTAATAATTTGGCTGAGTATTTTGTGTTGACGACTCTAAGCATGTCTTAAAAAAACGTCTATATAATATTTAATCTTTTGTTAAATTTAATTTAATCTTTTAACTTTGTGTTCTATGTCGCATTGCATGACATTTCATCTGGTGTTTGGTCTATGTTTAGGGTAACATATTAATACTAACACCGACTAAGTGATGAAACGCATGTATTGTTGAGACGTTTATTTATTAAACGTGTCCATGCAGCGAGCTTGTGTTAAGCTGGTTCTGATAGTCAAAATTTAATTTCTTCTTCTGGTTAGGCTCAGAGGATCTTAAAGTAGGTGTATGCATTTGGTTTCCATGATTTCTGTCTGATATATCTAGGAAGTCTGTGCTGTCTTCAAAAGTTCATAAGGGATGCATAATTTTATAGCATTTATTTCATTCGATGAGGACGCGTGCAGCATTTACAAGCAAAATGTATGCTTTTTGGCCCGCAGCCAATTTTAGGGCTATGCTACAAAATCAGGTAACAGGAAGTAGTCCAACTGGTCTTAGCATTAATCCAGCAAAAGTAAAAGAAATTTTAATATGCTCAAACTACACTGTCTCACCTACGTATATACATAAACAAGAAGTTGAAAGTGGAAAGGTTCTCCTACCTCTCTGGCACCATTGCCTAATATGACAGAGAGAGTAGAGTAAAGACATTAATTTTGATATCAATACAAGGAAAAAGCTAGGATTGCTCTAAGATCAATTCATACGGTAATCCAACGTCCATGTAATTTCGTATTGTCACCCTGTGAAAATTTAATTATTAAAATGAATTTTCGCACATATTTCTAGAACGGTTCATCGGACAGTAAGAATAATTATATAACCAATTTCATAGTACAGTACAATAAAAACAACTAGGGCTGATCACAGTATCCGTAAAAAGGCCTAATTTTGTTATGGTAACACCAAAAAAGACTTACCTGATTTAGTCTATATTTGAAATTGGTTTTACAAATGAAAATGTCGCGTACAAAATATCAGCTCTCTATGTCGATCCGTTTTCAGGCAATATCCAAATATACAGTGAAAAACGACATTTTTAGATAGCAACCTTACAAAGGAGTTACCTGATTTGTCCCGTCATCGAACTTAAGTCTACAATATTTTTAAAAATGCCGTGTGCAAAACTTCAGTTCTCTAAGTGAACGCGTTCTTGAGTTATCGTGAAGACAGGCAGGCGGAAAGACAGACTGATGGAATATTATGCGTGAGCCTCCAATCCAGTATTATTTCTATGCGTTACAAAGGGACTTACATGCTCCGTTTATTCTATGCTTCCATCACCTATCTAGCGTATAAAAATGAGAAAGTGTCACTTCTTCGATTTCAAGGATATGGAATTCCATTAAGATCTCAGTTAAAACAAAGGTAACATTTTTCAACTCAAATGTGAAATTAATACTGTTATATTCGTATGCTACAAAGAAGGGCGTCTAATCCAGAATGCGCCGATTGAGATTTTTTACACGGAATTCATAAAATTCGCTACAGTGCCAACATCTCAAATAAACATCTTCGAATAAGGTTAGGACCCAAGCAGAATATTATAAGAAGAAGTAGTAAGGATAGAATACTGATGAACATCAGAACTACTGCTAACGGTCATGAAGAGAAGCGAAGTTTTGAAAATCTTATGTTAAATTATTCCACAAATGAAATATCGGAAAATAGAAATAGAAATTTGGCCGAATTTTTATTGCTGCAAAATTGATCAAATTTATCCCCAACTATGCCAGGCATTTTGTTCAATGTCTATAAACAGAAGAAATACCGTTTAAAATTTATATACGCGGATAGTGAGTAACCAGATAACATAGTAGAAACTTAGAAACCGATGAAGGCCAAAACAGCGGATAGATGCTATAAATTTGATCCAGTTGAAATGCACTTCAAGTTGATGACTACGTATATATAGGACGAAGGTATGTCCATCAAATGTGATCTTAAGCGAAGAATTGAAAAAGGTGCTGGTGGTTGCCCATAATATTAGATCACAGAGGTAGAAATATATGTGGGATCGAGGCTTCTCCGTGGATGAAAAACTGTTCGATATTATTATCACCGTTAACAAAATTTGTTTTGTCAGATTCTCACAAATCATGGGAGCTTGTGCGGGAAGAAAAGATCTCATATGAGTTGATATCACACCGGCAACTTACAGAGACGAAAAGGCCTCTGAGGCATTTATCACTTTAAGACATCCTAGTTGTGGAATCGGGCCTTCTCCAGGGCTGCCAGCTACCCAAAGTGGCATGTATGATGTACGGATGTTTGACTTCCGCCGATCGACGTGTAAATATATTTTTCCGATTACCTATGTATAACCAACAGAAAAAAAATCTTTTATGGTTGAAATCGCGAGAAATATTTTATCACAATGGATTGGAGGCACTGTTAAAATCTGCGATGATGTACAAGGATAGTATTAAAAATGACTGTATCTACTTTAATATTGTTATATATACAGGGTGTCCCGTAAGTCGACGTCAAGCCCGAATCGGGTGATAGACAAAATAATAACAGTTACCAGAAAAATATAAAAAAAAATTAAGTCATGTATTTTTCAAATTATAGACATTTCTTTTGTTTTCGAGAAAATGTACACCCTGTGATGGTTTTTTAGCTCCTGTTGCTACAAATCTTTACTTTTTTTCAATTTTATTTTTCTTATGTAATCCCGAATAGTGCTTATGTAACCTGTTCCTTTAAATTCTAAGCCTACTGTTCCAGCTTGGAAGAAAATGTCACATTTTGCCGAGCCAAGAATAGAAAATTAATATTTCACCCAACTTTAACTGACTGTACTGAAAAAATAATGTACTACGCCAGTCTGGCAAGTAACTTTAAAAGTTGATGCATTTAATAAGGATTCTAAAAGGGTATAACAGTTGCTACAATATTTCTTAGGTTACGGAAAAAAAAATTTTTTTCTTCAAGAAACCCAGTTCGAAAAATTTCTTTTCACCTACTAAAAATGATTCTAATGTACCCAAAACTTGCCGTAAGACAGTAACTTTAAGATTCTAGTTTGAGTTGGACGGAGAGTTATTTCATGAAATGTGAGTGAGCAAGACAGTGATGCTAGCTCGTCAAATCATTGAGTTTTTACACATGTGCATCGTGTACTCTCCACAGAGGGCCGACTTCCAAACAAAGTACATGATGAAGGAAGAGTGCTTTAGCTTACGAGGACGTAGTACTTCAAGCAGTTGTAGAAGACCCAAGTACTTTGCTTCGGTACGTACAATCCAGGAAATCAAAGGAGTGCCTAAAAGTATAGCTCACCGAATTTTATGAAAACATGAGCTCTAGAATTACAGAAGCAGTTGAATTAGTCAACAATGGAAGATTTGCCCGTCTGATAATCCGATCCTTTTTAAGAAGATGTCGAACTTGTATTCAGCTGAAGGAAGGCAGTTCAGTAACGCACCCAGGATTTGGCTGTGGGTGGGACCACATGTGTCCGAAGTCTAAAGGAGTCGGAAAAATAGGACTCTAAGGTCGCGACCTGCGCCCATCTGAGCACTTAAGTACTGCTATTGTAGGTATATTTAAACGTTTTATTTTATTTTATGGGACACATTTGATACATAATTTGTAAATTATATTAAAAAAAATTGACATTCTGGGAGGGGACGGATCCCGTTCGTGCCCCTCCTTGGTGCGCCACTGAGGCAGTTTGAATATCTTTCGTAAATAATAAATCTTAGCATCCAAATAATTGGTGTTTAATTTTAAACTTAAGGCAAATTTGTCCTAAATTCAACAAAATGTTAGGATCTCTAACTGGAAAGCGTCACTATCTATCTCACTCACACTTCATGTAATGATTCTCGGTCTCACTCAAACTAGAATCTTAAAGTTACGGTCTTACGGCAAGTTTTGGTTACACTAGAATTATTTTTGGTAGGTGAAAAGAAATTTTTCGAAACTGGGTTTCTTGAAGAAAAATTTTTTTTCCGTAATCTAAGAAATATTGTAGCAAGTATTATACCATCTTACAATCCTTATTAAATGCGTCAACTTTTAAAGTTACTTGCCAAACTGGCGTAGTACATTTATTTTCATTACAGTTAGTTAAAGTTGGGTGAAATATTAATTTTCTATTCTTGGTTCGGCAAAATGTGACATTTTCTTCCAAGCTGGAACAGTGGGCTTAGAGTTTAAAGCAACAGGTTATATCAGCACTATTCAGGATTACATAAGAAAAAAAAATTGAAAAAAATAAAGATTTGTAGCAACAGGAGCTAAAAAACCATCACAGGGTGTACATTTTCTCAAAAATAAAAGAAATGTCTATAATTTGAAAAATACATGACTTAGATTTTTTTCATATTTTTCTGATAACTGTTATAATTTGGTCTATCAGCCGATTCAGGACTAAACGTCGACTTACGGGACACACTGTATATACTCTGTTTCAAACCTATAAACAAATTTGAAATTTTATGTTTTCTGGAGAACGAATATTAACTGTGTTTTTTCCAATTACTGGCAAATTTTATTTACAGAGCTCAAATATCATTTAGACTAGACAACTACCCGTTTTGCGTGTCACTCTATATTTTTAAAACATGTGTGTTTTGATCAGCTTTGAATTGCACTTTAAGCGTGAAAGATAGCGCTGGCTTTTCCAACTTGGCCGGCCTCACCAATTTTTACAGTTCTGTAGAATATATGAAATCAGCTCGAGATGGAAAAGTTGGTGAGGCAGAATTTCTATTCTGTTGAAACTTTGTCAGCTTTGACATATTTTGAAAAAAATGTGACAGACATCAAAAAGTCAGTAAGAATATAAGTTAAGTTCAGCTGTTCAACTCCAATGTGATATTATTGTTGCGAGAAGTGGAATTTAATCTAAACCCTCTTAAGTTAAAAACCCGAGAATACTCGGGGGTTATATTTTTACATAAACTTAAAAGCTCGGGAATACTCGTCTATTTTGAAAATATTCTGTTTAGAAATCAAAATCCCGGTAAAATTCCTGGTTGCAATGAATTTAGTTTCAAATGTGGCCGCAAGAGAGCACAAGAATACTACTTATGCCGGTTTCACAGCTACTTGAAGCCCTCTGTTGCCAGCTGCAGTCAAGGTTAGTGAGAAGAGAGTCTAGTTGCCACTTGCTCGCGCTTTCTAAAGATATTATAATCTGGCTTGCTTTTCCCTACGTTTTTTCATTACGGAGATTGATGCAGAGACTGATATGGAATTTAGTGGGTCAGAAAGTGACACTTCAGACTCTGATAGTGTTAGTGAAGCGACGATAAATCAAGAAAGTAATTTAAGTGATGTTAGTTTTTCCAGCATCAGAATTTGGTGCGAAATAGACGTGATTGCAAATTGCCTCCAGCACCTCTTCCTTTACTGGAACACCTTCAGACTTCATATAAAATGACTCTTCAAATATGAAAAAAATAATAATAATAATTATAATGGATGGATGATGCTCGCGATAAGAACTTTACTGATTTGAAGTACACAAACAGTGATGAAATAAGAGCCTTCGTTAGTATAATACTGTTACAAAATATTATGAAGGATCCAAGCTACCAGATGTATTGATCTAAACATCTACTACTTGCAACTCCAATATATTGCCAGTTACTTAGCTACAAACGATTTTTGATATTAAAGAAGTGCCTTCATTTTTCAAACAACTCAAGATATGATCCTGCAATGAATCTACAGCCAAAGCTTAACAAAATCTGGCCCATTTTTTGAACATCTGAAGAATAAATTCAAAATTCTTTGTACTCCAGAGAGGGACGTCACCGTAGATGAGAGTCTTATATTATATATAGGGAGATTTGGTTGGATTCAGTTTCAGTATCTATCACTAATGAGAGCAAAGATTTCGAATAAAGACCTACATATTGTGTGAGTCCAAGTCTGAGTATAACTCTTTTCAACAATGGCTACTGCCTTATAAATAGTTGATAATTCCTACACTCCACCGCAACCTGCAGATCTCCTTATTGCATAGAAAACTAACATATGTACATGGCACTGTGCGGCCTTCTAGAAAAGATTTGCTGCCAAGCTTTCCCAGTAAGAAATTGAAGAAAGGAGAAGTTGTTGCTTTTTCCTATGCAACAACGAGATAGAAAGACAACCTTGATGTGTCTATTTTGAGCACTTTCCAGAATGCAGAAATAAAAAATCTAAATAAAAGAGGTAAACAGATAAGAAAACCAGCAGCAGCTATATCATATAACGACACTATGTGAGGAGTGAATAAAGTTGACCAGCATATAGCAAACAATCCAGTCGCATGGAAAAGATGGGGAAAATGCTACAAAAAAAAATATTTTTCCATCTACTTTTGAACTGGCTCTCTGGAATTCATTCAGCAAGTAAAAGAAACCTGGAAGAAGGAAGAATGCTATTGGTTTTCATGTGGCAGTGATTGAAAAGATGATAGCAGAACATCAAAGGAAGGAAATCTTTTCAAAAGTAGCTGGTCATTCAATTGCAAGGACCAAACCTATACACGTGTAACTAACCGTCATTTCCCATCGTTAATCCCAACTACTTCAAAGAAACAGAATCCTATCAGAATATTATATGGGATGTGTAGCCGAGTTCGGGATGGGATTATTTTAATTTTTATTGTTTATCAAAAACACTGAAAATATTATTGAAGATTCACGTAAAATATACGGTCCTAAGACATTTTATTCTATGTGGAGTTATTGTTTAAAGCAACGAGTATACTCGTAGTTTTAATATAACCTTTCTCTTACCCTTTAAGTGAATAATTTGTCAAATTACTGTTTGCAATTATAATCACAACAAAGATTAAAATTCAGCAATAAAAAAATTGGAAATTTTGGACACACTTTTATAAGATAATTGTTAAGTTAACTGATTAATAATAATTCTCCATCTCCAGATTTATGCAAATAGGCGCTTGCGCCGTTTCCTAAAAATTCGCACGTTTTGACCGGATCTGAAACAAAGATTTGTGGTGACGACGTTTTGACCAAGACAATATCGACGAAAAAATAAAATTAAGAAAGTAATCATATTACACATACTACGATGGGACAAGAGCAACAATAACATTTCCGAGTAGGCTTTCCACCAGAGCATGCAGGAAATCCATTGATCTGGAAAACCAATTAATATTTGGAGAAGAACATTTTTAAATAAGACGCAATAATTTTTTAATGATGAAGTAGTTGAAGGCCATATATTGTACAACATAGGGCCCAATGGGGAACTACTTTCGTTGTGCTATATTTCTCAAGGAATTATTTGAGATAGATGGCCAAAATACAGGCATTGTGATGTACGTAAGAGCTAAATTTATTTATTATAATTAGTTCTGACTAGATGCAACGGTAGATACGATAGGAATATTTTTTCTCACTAATAAGAATTTTCATTAACATCTACCAAGCTTTTCATACTTATTTAAGACCTAAGATGTTGCCTATTGGTAATATTATTAGTAAATCTGATAGTACAGAAGAAATTTTGATTCTATAAACCAGGGATGTAAAGCACTCACATTTTGACTCAACTCATCGCTCAACTCAAGCAGTGAGTCCGCTCAATCACTGAGTCCGCTCAACAGTTGAGCGGTGGCTCATCGCTCGAAATTTGAGCGGACTCACTGGTTGAGCGGACTCAATCGTGAGCAGACTCAGTCTTGAGCGGACTCATTGATTGAATGGACTTGAGAGGACTCAAGTCTTGAGCGGACTCACTGCCTGAGCGGACTCAAATCATATTTTAAATATGGAAAGAAGGAGGAAGAAGAAATGTTGGCTAAGAAAATTAGCAAAAGCTAAATTAATAAAATATAATATAATGAATGACTTTTTTATAAGCTTTTCTTATTTTATTGAAATTTCAGTTTCAATTTTAATTAATTCAGATTCTCTTTATGTTATTTAAAATATGATTTGAGTCCGCTCAGGCAGTGAGTCCGCTCAAGACTTGAGTCCGCTCAAGACTTGAGTCCGCTCAAGACTTGAGTCCGCTCAAGACTTGAGTCCGCTCAAGTTCATTAAAGCAATGAGTCCGCTCAAGACTGAGTCCGCTCACGATTGAGTCCGCTCAACCAGTGAGTCCGCTTAAATTTCGAGCGATGAACCACGCTCAACTGTTGAGCGGACTCAATGATTGAGCGGACTCAAATCCTGAGTTGAGCGATGAGTTGATATGATAAATGAGTCCGCTCATTTACAACCCCGCTATAAACATATCGAAGTTCAGCTCTCTTAATATCTAGAGATCTAGTAAATCCGAAGTAAGCTCGTGCTACTCTAGAATAACTGTTAAACGCTGATAGTAACTCCATTCGTATAAGGGTGCAGACGCTGAGTTGGAAATGAAGATATTTCAAGGAATTAATCCAAGAAGAAAAGTTATAAGAGCAAAGTGAAATTAAGGGATTAGGAACGTACTGCGATGCTACAAAAATGACTAAAACTTGTCAGGAACTGCATGTGGGCTAAATAACTGAAGATCCTCATTGCAGAATAATCATCTACTGCAAGCTCGAAAGAGTATCTGTTGCGAGTCAGTTTACATTCCTTTGATAAAATCGTAACAAACAGATTTTGTTTATGAAATTTAACAAATAAAATCTTAGTGGAGTTCAGTGGAGTCCTGATTAATATTTTAAAAATTATTTGCAAAGGAACAGGATAGAAGGAATCATAAACCTGAGGAGATGTTAACTTAGTCATGGCATCAAGGCAACTGAAATGAGGATGGAATTGTATCTTACAATAAAATTAATATTTTTTCGCATTTAACTGACACGTGGTTTGATGCTCTTATTTAGCTTTTGATTTAGTTTTTTGTTTGTTCTTTAAATGATTCATAGGAAGAATGTTCGTTTTTTTGTCTTAACAGCGAAAAATATATTTTCAAAAGTCAACAAAAAACTCACCTGAACTTTGTGCCAATGTCCATCATGAAGTTCTCTCCCAACTGTAATAATTTGTGCACCGCCACCTAAATTATATCTGAGTCGAAGGGCACCTTCTACTAATTTCAATTCGAAAAAGTCATAAGTACCACCATCATCAGAATATAAAACCAAACCATTCGGTTGTTCAGTTTTAAATTCAAGTTCCAATGAACCATTCAATCCTGTGTACCATCTCTTGAACTGGGCAAATGAATTTTGCGACCCATCAAGGACAAATCCTTGAGTCAGGTCAGCCATGAAAACAAAAGTTATTGCAAGTAAAAATAATAAAGCTGATCGATGACGCGATCGATAGATATGACGAACTTCACGAACACTTTCGACAAATTGAAAACTGCACGCACATTGGTTTCGATTTTTTAAGTTTTCATGTTTAGCGAACATTTCACCTCTGGCGGAATGAAGAGCTTCATCATTATTATTTTGATTGTGAGGACTTGAAAAATCGCAGGACTCTGCCTTGAACGAGTCCGCCATTTTAATTTTTGTTTTTCTAGAAGATCTTTGTAACATTAGCGTTTTTGTTTTCTCCAAGGATACTATTTTTGTGCGTTTCGTATCGAATTTATAACCTCACACATTTATTTACCACTTTATTAGACGATGATGGGTACTACACATTCTTTGAGAGCTTTTCTGAGAATTAAGCATTCATTTTGTAGGACATTGTAAAAAGCTCATAGTTTCTTTTCCTTACACGCTAAAACTTTACAGGTATTGCAATCATCATGCAGCAAAGTTTTCGAAATACTTTTTTTTTTAAAAGGTATTTTTTATTAATTCTACTCGCACTAGAATTTTTATGCGATTCCTAAGTACCACAACTATATAAGTGACAGAATTTCGGGTGCAAATATTATATATATATATATATATATACTCGTGTACTACCCAAAAGCTTTATCACACTACAGAGAACATTTATCTTAAAAACTAAATTCGCTAGGATACTGGGAGGTTTCAATTCTCTGATTTTTTCTATTTACTACTCAGAATCGGAGTATGATTTTATTGCAAACTCTTAGCATTTAATATGTTTTACACTCAAATCGCTTTTTTCACTACACACACTTTCGATATCCTTGTTTTTCTAAGTGTTCTTACAGAAGGACGAATCTTTTAAACGTTGAATTTTTCCCGACATCCGAGATTCGCTTAGGTCACTTTAAAAATATCTTGGCAAGATGCTTTTATGATTTAAAGCTAATAATCCGGAATTTTAGACTTTGGTGCTGATTAATACCGTTTCTGTACTCTGCACAATTTCTCGCCCCTACTGCATTCGAAACCAAACTGAACTGCACTCCCGTCTTTAATGCGGGATACTTGGTTATGCTATCGAAATTTTCTCTAAAGTCCCACGCATACAGAGCTAAATATTTTAAGGATTTCATGTGTAGAATCGTATAGAGGACGCAATTGTATGTTATGACCGTGGCAGTAAATTCTGAGTAGCGCATGTCAGTTAACTTTTTACTTCTATTGTTAATAGGGTCACACAAAAGATGCACACCTTCGACGCTAATAACAGTATTATCATGCCTGTCAGATGTAGTTGGACTAGAGCACCCTGTTAACAAAATACTCTACAATTGTACTTTAGAGTACTTTTTCCAATAAAACCTAAGGGGCGCATGCATCTATCGATCCAAAGTTATCGTAAACTTTCTACGAGAGGAAATTGTATACGTACAGCCTGGAGAGTTAAAGCTAAAATATCAAAACTGATGTCCCGATAATAAATAGAAGAGAGTGACTGGTTTCGTACAGCATTGTAAAAGAGCTTTAGTACTAAAATAGTCAGTTTTACCATAATTTTAGAACTTAGATTTGAGTTGATGGCAGTTTTGCAATTATGTTTCATGTACATATCAATGAAGGAAAGATAACGAAAAAGTTTTATTTTATTTGAGATAGAATTAGCTAATTTTCATATACAATTATTTTGTATCTTCTATCGTATTCGTGTATAAATTTTTTTTCTATGTCATAACCAAGGTGACCTCTCACATTATTAGCATTAATAGAACAAAAATTTGCTTTTATACATTTTTATCAAGGTTAAAAGGGTATACATATGTACCTATATAAAACTTGCCTTCACGTTCAGGTCAGCCTGTGTCCAAAAGATAAAATCAGTAGGAATTCTATCAACTAAGTATCTTGATTATTTTTAAGGCGGTTTAAATGATTGTAAATGATTAGTAGTAGCGCGAACTTTTAAATTTAGAACTTGAAGCAAGATTTTTTTTTTCCCAAATAAAACTTGAAATGTGCAATACACTTAATTAAGTTGTCCGCTTCAGTTTCGTTTCAGTTGCAACACTTTTGAAACGATAAAATAAGGGAAGATATATAAATTGCTTGAAAATGGAAGGTATACTTAATTTAAAAGGTAACTCATACTCTTTAGGGTACACAAATAATACAAAGCCACTATTAATCAAGTTCTTGAGGACGTTAACTATCTAACTGCAAGATTCGAAGAATTGCTTGCTACAGCGCGGGTCAGAAAATTAATGTTCGGTGCTAAAGTGGCTCATAATTTATTGAGAAAAGCAAATCGGTACCGTTGGATAAAAAGTTGTGAAAAAGCTTATTATTACTATGAAGATGAAATTTCAAGTAAATCTTACCAAAACGCTTCACCATATGATCATTAGAATAGAATGGCTCATTACTTTCGCATGTCTCGTTCCCTGGCTAAAATTAATCATGTACAAATAGGCAAAGAGGCTACTGCTACAGATTGAAGATTGAGGAATTTTTTCCAATATTTCTATGAAAATAGAAATTATTATTATTTCACATTAATTGTACATCCTAATGACGATCGTTCCTCAACCTACAAAAAGGATTACTAATAGCACAGACAAAAAATGCCCAGATATCGATGGCTGTACAAAAAAAGTGATCAATCAGTTGCCAATAATAATTATAAAATTCTGTTGAAGTAATAGTAAAAATCCGTTAAAATAGTTTCATAAAATAGAATGCATTATAACTAGAGTAAAATATACATTTTATTGTAATTTTATAATTAAACCAATTAACACTCTAAATTAAATAAAAATCATCTTGACTTTCGGTACTTTCGAGCTGTGACGTGGCCGTTATAGTTGCAGGAGCTGTAGAGGTCGAAGGTTGAGTATAACTTTAAATTGTTCTAACCTTACTAATTACTTTATATAACTATCTGACAAGTTGTAGGTAATAATAATAATTTCTTTATTTGGAATAGTACTAAGATAACAAGACCATTAAATGTATTTTACATGCAGGCATTCAACGAGGAAAAAAGTATTAAGAAATCTTGCAATGAGTAAAATTAAAGTAATGCTAAGTAAAAAGCTAATAGAAAAAAAAATTAAGCGAAAAAAAAACATAACAAATATAGAAAAATAAAACTAAAGATAACTAAATAAATAAATAAACGAGCCGATCTGATTTTTAAAGTATATCAATTGATTTTAATTGTCTGCTGAAAGTCCCTCTGATCTTACTAAAAGTTGAATATCATGTGGTAGCAGATTCCATTTGCGAACACATTGGACAAAGTAAGAACGCTGCCCGTATTGGGATCTACATCGCGGTATTAGGAGATTCTTATGTCTATTCGACTGCAAGAAATTCAGCTTTTCAAATAGGTATCCTGGCTGCTGGCTGAATATGAGTCGATGTAAAAACTTTAGCCTATATTGAGTTAAGTAGGTTTCTAATGGGCAATTAAGCAAAGAAGTAATGTATGGGGGGATATGACTACCGTGAGATAGTTTATAAATAGAGCGAAGTACATCATTATAAGCCACTAAGAGCCGTCTCCGGCAGACGGAGTCAAGCGAGGAAAATATTATACAGCCATAAGTAAAGTAGGGAAGAAGTAAGGATTTGTCAAGCTTTTTTTCGAACATAGAGTGCTAGCAATTCTGAATTTAGCCATAATCTTCTTAAGCAGTCATATATTTTACCTAAGGTAGAACTAATGTGGTCATAATAAGAAAATTTTGAATTGAGTTCAAAGCCCAGACTTTTTACAGAATCAACGTAGACAAGTCTCGCTTTATTGAGAAATATGCCTGGTAAAGAGAGAGAATCAATTTTATTCCTATAAGCTGCCACGCATGCCGATTTGTAAGGATTTAAGTCTTATTTATTACGCAATGACCAGTTATAAATGCGGTGTTGATCATCGTTTAACCTGCATACACAGTCTTCCATTAAGTCTATGGGTCTGGTTAAGTATATCTGTACATCATCAGCATACATAAGAATAGATGTATCCACGACGGCATCAGGAAGGTCATTTATGTAAGTACTGAATAACAATGGACCTAATATAGATCCTTGAGGAATACCGCGGCGTAAGAATGCTATATATGAGAGCCAGTCATGTACTCTTACCACTTGGGTGCGCCTATTTAGAAGGCTGTAAATTAGTTAAGCTGCGGATGATGAAAAAGAGAATTGGCGAGACAGTTTATGCAGCAAATTACCATGGTTAATATAGTCAAACACTTTGCTAAAATCAAGTAGTGCTAATATTGATAGATGGTCATTATCTAAAGCCTCCTGAATGCTTGATGTTACTTTAAGCATCGCAGTTTCACAACTATGATTACAGCGGAATTCTGATTGGCAGTGGGTTAAGAGATCCTTGCGGTCTATATGTTCCGTAATTTGCAAATAGAGCACCTTTTCAAAGACTTTGGCCAAGAAACAGAGAAGACAAATTGAATGGTAATTACTCGGCAGAGAACTATTAGACTTTTTTGGAATGGGTACCACTAGAGATTTTTTCCATTGAGCAGGAAAGTCAGATGTCATGAGGCAGTAGTTGAAGATGTGAGCTAGTATCCTAACTATATCTGACCCAATCAATTTAATACAACAAGGAGTTAGCTCATCTAGTCCCGTTGCATTAGATTTAATAGAGGACATAGTCAGTAATACTTCTCTTTCATCAATGTTTCGAAAAGCAAAGCCATCACAATCAAATTCTTCAGCAGAAATATCAGTGAGTGGTGAAAAGTATTACGTTCTGACGAATTTCAATGCATTTGGATCTACACATACTTTTGTGGATTCACGCCCGTATATCCAAAAACATAACATGTTTTTCCACGTCGTTTTAGTCGTGATCGTATATTTAAAATTTCATTAACCATATATCTGTTTTCATTTTATTTCATAGTTTTGATTTCACGCATTTATATGCCATATAATTCCAAATTCAGTTTTGGAAAAATATGCGCACACGAAGATTTGTTTCTATACCCCTCAATTGTAGTCGCAGATAAAGCTATACCCAAACACTCTAAGCAGAGACAATTGAGGAATGTTAAAGTAACAAGTACAAATAATTTGATATAGGAATAAAACAGAAAAATATTTTTAGTTTTCACAAGGAAGACATACAGACGTTGATGCCACCAAACTTGTGACGGATGTTTTATTCACATGCGACTTTATCAGGAATATGGGTGGTGAAACGTACAGCAATTTTACCCGATACTACTCAGTTTGTAAAAATATTCAATTCGGTTCAGCCATTAATGCTACAATTGAATAAAAATCTCATGATTCCACTGAAAAGTCCGTTCCGTTAAAAAAATCCGTTAGAATACCTTTTTTCCTATTTTCCCTCATATTAATCAGCTAGAACTGACGGGAAATCCGTTAAGTTGGTAACACTGAGAAGAGCCTGGCCATAGCAAACCTCGATAACTCACTGATTTCGGCTAAATATATCATGGGTACGAACCAAAAAAATTTTCAATGGAAACTATTTTCCCAATATAGGCAAGAATTCAATTTTTTCTTAGAATCTTAATCGACCATACTTCTTCAGAATTCATTTGAATTATTGGTGGCTGAACACGGTTCCAACAAGTTTTGTGTATGTAGATAAACAATACTATTTTCTGCGAAATTTTGTTGAACTTCAGAGTTTCTTGCACTATAGTATATATATAGTATATACCGGATATTGATTATCGACTGTAAAATCCAGATGGGACTATTTAACGGCATTCAGCATAAATTTATAGTCCGCCCCACAATAATAAGCTATCAAGGTAAATTGAAATTTCAGTTTGGGGTTGCCGCTTTAACAGTTTAACCTGAGCAAAATTTTGTAATTTTTCCACTCAAATTAAATTGATTTAGGTATTGATATTCTACAAGGTCAGATAAATTCCATCCTCGCAAACACGTTATGTTGTGTTACTTAAGTTAGAGAATTTATTTACAATTCAATTTGCTATTTCTAATCAGTTATTTGCTGGATATTCTTACTGTACATCTGGAAATACTCCACACATATTCCTTGGTCTGGTCTTTGACAAAATCTATTCTTTGCTGAAACATCTTGGGATGTTATTGATGAAGCTTATTGATTAAAAATTTGATTTTGAGAAAATCATAAAGATTTCCCTTTAAAGTATTTCTCCAGGTTTTTAAGCAACTCCACAAATAATACATAGAAGTATTTAATAAAAGCATTTTCACTTTTAAAATTAAAACTTTCCATTAAAGAGAAGGAGTTTTATTTTAGACATAAGCCATTTAGGATATTTGAACCGTTAGTGATTGCGCACTTTATTTGAGACACAAGCCAAACTTGTCAGAATGAAAATTCTGAAGTTCTTCATGTTGCAGCATCAAACAAATTTATATTGATTTTGGTTATAGATTAAAATTATTAATTACTTTTAGAATATCTGTGACATTTTGCATGAATGAAAGAAAAGATAATATTATGAAGTCACAAATATTTATTGAAATTACAAAAAAATATAAATTAATTCAAAAATAAGATAATTTAATTTTTTTACCGGCAATGCCATCTGAAAGCTCCATTACCATTGGGAATATTTGTATTAACTTATAAATGTCTTTTTGGTGACCTTGATAGCTCATTTTTCATAACGCGGAGTATAATTTAGTTGCTTTAATACAGTGTAAAAATATACTTAGTACTCAGCAAAATATCAATTTCGATATCAGCGAGCCTGTAGGCAATAAAATTTAATATACGTAGGTTTGTGTCCTGAAAGTAAGAAAATGCATATAAAATTAGCCTAGACCTAGACCACAGACTACATGAGAGACATCTAGCGTAAAAGACAGAAACCCAACATGCGACAATTTAAAGCGAAAATGAATAATTGCATTCATATAAATTGAAAAATTTTTAACGACAATCAACTCTCCCTAAAGTTTTGTTTTGTACATAATTGTTAAATATACTATTTTACTTTGTATTTCAATAACTTTCAAACTAAATATTGCAATTTATCGTTGGTGAAATATCGGGAGAAAAAACAAGTACTATTTGAGTCAAATAATTAAAAAGTTTCCGAGCTAAAATCTCCATTCCAGTACAGTTTTTATTTTAATTTTTGCCGACGTTATTTACTAGACTTCTTCGTTACCTTTAATTTAAGATATTAATTATTGTCCGAAACTCGCATTGAAAAATGTACGAAACTTGTAAATCTTAATACTGACTCCTCTTAATCAGCGACAAGAATTATAAAAATACCTTTGTCAGTTAGCGAAGCCCTCAATTTTTTCTCAGAATTTACTGGAAATATTTTACATTATTGGAGGCAACACAGAATTAAAGTATTGTATCTGAGAAAACTGCTGTTGGCCACCAAGAGTGAATAAGCCTTCTTCCGAAACATTTTCATTAAATTTCTAAAACAAATAAAAACATTGTTAGCGGTCCTAGCAACTGCTGTTGTCCATAAAAATGCTGCAGAAAAAATTGAGGCATCGTTAATTTTATATTTGAAGGAGGCGTTGCTGACTTATCCTTTAGTTCCGTCATAAATTCGAGGCATCATCGAATTTATATACAATTATATACACTACTCTCACTCCATGCAGATAACGCAGGAAACTCTTACACTGGAGAGTGGAGATATCTATATCTATCCCTGATCAATGTGTTTTCTGTTCCGATTTTAATGATTAGTTTGAATTTCGACATTAATTTCATTTGGATTATTGCCGGTCTCATGTAAGCTGAAGCAAAGATTTAGTAAATTCCTAATGGCTGTGGTTAGCTGCATTCATAAAAATGCTTATCTGCCCAGACACAACTCGTTCGACTCGCGTTCAGCCTTATATGTATACGAATTATCAAGAAATATGGTCGATTAAAATTCTAACAAAAAATTGAATTCTTGGCTATTTTTAAAATAAGAAAAAATAGCTCTTACCCATGATATATTTAGCTAATAAGTAGTAGATAAGTAGTTATTGCGGTTTGCTATGACCTCTTCTCATACATCACTATGCGCCGTCGTACACGTAGCTGTTACGCAGCACGGCACGCCCATAATTATGATCACAATAATTTTGCTGTAGTTCCTTATATCAATACCGAGGTTAATTGTGTGCGTGTTTCAAACAAGTTACAGCTTCTGATATAAATAATAACTGTATCAAATATTCATAACACGTAATGATAATTAAATTATTATATTATCACTCCAAATAGCAGATAAAGAACTGAACAGACGTCCGATCAGTAATTTTACAATTTCAAAATGGCCGAATCAATTTCCATTTTAGAAGTATTGATATGCTGCTCGGGCTGCGTTCGAAACTTGGCATTTCAGAATTTTTCCTCTCCCCGAATTCATCTCATTGGTAAAAAGTGCAGAGTTTACGCGTAGGCTTTGTTAGTACAGCCGTCGATATCTGGGTATTTCTTGTCTATACTATAATAGTGTAACAGAATGAACTTAGTGAAGAGAAATGAAATTGAAAGTGAAACTCTAAGACACATTTCAGTCTATAGTTATCTCCAAAATTCCAAGAAATTCCGGGAATACTCGACATATCTGCACACAAAACTAATCGTACAGAAACTACTGAGCCATAGCCAACAAACAAAAGAAATCCTTATATTCTTGTAATGAAAAAGGTACCATTAGCCAATCTGAGATCAGCCAAAGGCATTATTAAATGGATTTGTCTTTCCATTCTCCTCTGTAACCATGTCTATATATTTGATCCAAGAATTTTAAGCCAGTTTTTTGAACGACTAATTAGCAGTATGTTTGACAATATCAAAAATGTTTATATCTGAAAACTAATGCAGGTTATCAAATAGAAGTGGTACATATATCGTTTTCTACACGTCAATTTTTTTTAATAGAACTTCATCAAAGATCTGATTACTGAGTTTACAAAAGTAAAATATAACCATAATAATGACAAAAGTATATATAAACTGGTCTCTTATTTGACTTTTGAGAGATGGAAGTCAATGCAATCAAACTGGCGGTTAAACAGACGAGACAATGATGAAATCGGTTCGTGCATGCCATAGTTTGTGCTATGCTGAGGAACAGCGAAGAAGTCACAGTTCCTCAAGGAGCGCAAGGGAACAGATATATGGAAAGTATTTAAGAGCTCTGGGGAATTTACGACTCCTTGTATACACTGCAATTCAAAAACAACTCTGGAAGTTTTTCGTTTATTCACATGAGAATCTAATGGAAAGAGTTTAGGCCTGTCAACATATGGAGGTAGAATAATAGGGTTGTCCCAATGAAGTCTCTTTTTACAGCTGCAGGATAGCACATACGGTGTATTAGGTCAAATTAAAGAGGAGAGTCTACAGTTTATAGTTTTTATAAACAAAAGTTATGGTAATGGCGGTTTTGCAACAAAATAGAAGTAAAATTAAAAAAAGAGTAAAAAAAATCCAAAATGTTGTCTTTAGACCCATGTAACTCCTAAGAGGAGGGTGGCATTGGGCTGGTTGAACAGTCGTTGGAAAGGCTGTGAAGTTTCGCATACAATAACTTTACTGTGACAGTGCGCGCTGAAATTTTTAAGATAAAGGGAATTTTATGAAAAAACTAGTTTTTTCTTAATCACCATGTAACTCCTATTGCCCCCACCCTGATGCCATACAATTTTTTGTTTTATAGGTGAGTACTATCCCATCCTGCTCTATTGACCTCCTAAGGGGAATCACCTTAGAGACAGACGCTTCGTCGAACAACAGGTTTTTAGGTTGAAGAGAAGTCAGCGGAAGCTTCGTCAAATCGTTATAACTAATATCAGTGTGGTTAACACAGAAGGCAGTTCTAAGAAGTCACCAAAAGATTGGCAGTCTCTAAGGGATGAACACTGTGTATGTTACCGAGTCGCAATCCGTTACAGTTGCGCTTAGAGCACACAAACCTCTTTGGTTGAACACGTAAAGCCAATCTCAATCTATATACATAATCGTTGTATGAGTCAGTCAAACAAGATATGTACTGAGCACGCGGATTAGAATAAATTACGTAATCAGCATCACTTCTTGAGGAACACAACCTCCCCCAAAACTTCATTCTTTAAACTTTTAAGATGCTTCAAACAGCCATTGAACAACGGTTGACCTTTTGAAGCACGACTCGAACGAACAAGTGGTACACAGTGAGTAAAACAAAGAAATAGTATGTCATAAAACGAGTTAACAGCTTTATCAATGTCACGTTCACCCAGCACACTGGTCCAAGTCACAAGCTGGTAATCACTCATTCACTTTATCAAAATCAACTTTTTTTAAATTATAGTAGTAGTTACTAGAAGCATTAGATGATAAAGTTACAGGATCAAAACGCAAAACAATATGTAGTGTCAGATGATGGCTTCTTTCAGGAACCATAAGAGTTAAACAATACGTTTAATGAGAGTCCTATTGGGATCGGGAAGAAAATACTAGGTCAGGAGATTTTCCAGAGTCATTAGTTACGCCACTAGACTGCATTAGGACCGAAGAAATAATGTTGTCAATAAAAGATATGGCATGTTGAGGAGTCGCCGAGAATTGAAAGCAACAAGCCCTCCTCGTCCAGCGAAAGTTCCCAGTTAGCACTAGGCAAGTTAAAGTCACCAAAAAGCAATAAGTCGTGGACAGGCAGCAAAACTTCAGTAAGCCTATCAAAGCATGAAGCCAGAAAGTCAAATATTTCAGCTAATGCGCATGGGGGGATGTAAACTGTAGCAAGTTCTAAGTTTTTGTTTGAGAGGTTGATAGCCACACATATAAACTCCAGATCGCTGGACTCAACAAATTCGATTAATATGTATGGAAGCGATGAACGCCACAAAGCACTCCAACAGGAGCATCCAGAGACAAACGATGGCGGTCACGGCGAAACATCAAGAACTCGGGACCAAAAGCTCTACATCTGCAATCTTTCCACACAACCATGTCTCGTTCAAGTTGACCACGTCAAAACAGGAATTTGTCGAGCTTGTAAAAAGTCGAGTCGTCTTGGAGCGAAGACAAGTTACATTGGTATAGTGGACGGAGATTTCGCCAATAAGTTTTTTGCCCTATCAGAAGATCCAGAGCGTCCCTTTTTAAAAAATGTACGCACAATAGAATTGCGGAACCATATATAAGACGAGAGGACCGCCTGAAACAGATTTTCTTCAACCAAAATCCTGGAGAACGCAGAAAATGAGTGTTTCTCACGATCATGTCGAGTAGATAAGTTTTTGCAAGCAATGAAAGAGATCGAAGTGCCGATACGTCATGAAATGTGTCTAATAATCTCATATTCAGTGGTGCCAGAATGAAAACACATTTTAGAAGCCTGGCTAGCCGCAACGTAACAACGTTACCAATTACAGCCGGATTATCATTGATGGAGACATTATCCGCAACCTAAGCTGACCGTAATATACAGACATCCGAAACTAAAACTTTCATCCCTTCGTCAAGCACTTCATCCATAATCGGAGAGACCACGGTATCTGCACCCGAGAATGAAATCCCGTCAATGGAGGCAACACTACCTAATACCGAGCTAAAGAAAAACTTAGGGCCGTAAAAATCTGATTTAGGCTGTTGCTATGGTTCCTCCCTCACGATAACCTACTTTCTCTGAGGAAATATTTTCAGAGGAGGGAGGAGTTAAGACATGCGAATCCTGCTGAGTATATGAACACTGTGTGGGATCAGGCTGCATAGTTTCGGAGCTGGGAGACTTTTGATGTCCCAATATCATGAGCCATCGAACTCAAATTTTGCAGAATTTTGCAATACGGCCGATGAACAGGAACCAATATCGCCCCTGACCTGCGTAATAGCGCGCCTGTATCGTCAATGATAAGTAAGGCTGGCCCACTGTTAACACTGGACGTCATGTTGCTACCACAAAGGAGAGATCATCAAAAGGTGCTCAATACAAGATAAAGTTTTGATGAGATGTGATGAGTCTTTTCCAGTATCGCAATCAAATTAGAATTCAACGTGTCAGTCAAGCTGAGAACGTTTCCCATCTTACAATTCAATATGTGCAATCGTAGAAAGTAATTTCAGTTTGAATTCAAGGAACATTTTTTTGAGTATGAGTGGGATACAATGAAATATTTTGACAAAGGAGATTTCTAACTACTAGAAACAGTCTACGGAGCACTTCATGAAGTCAGCAAGTGTGTTAGTAAGAAGAAGAGTCTCATTCTCATGTGAACGGTAAACCCTAAATGCCACTTTTATCCCCACCCTACAAACAAACAAATACCTTAACTAAATATATATCTACTGTGCATTATATAAAATGTTTCTTCTGTTTAGGAGGATTTTTGCCGTGGACCTTATGTAATGGATATACATATGTATATATCACCACTTAACATAATGTAAGATGATCTTTTATAACTTCTACAATTTTCTGTAATACAAATTTTCGATAAATTATTTCTAAGCAATTTTTTAAACTGGCTTAGATTAGTTGAAAATATTTAACCCGACATTTTTAGAATTGGACCAACAGACTTACTACACCGTCTAGAAAGTTTTCAGACAATTTTATGTTACCTTTTAGCTATTCAATTTCTTTAACACTTTCAAACTAGGTGGGCTATGTACCAGGATTGTTAACAGCAATTGAACTACTCGCTAGAGAAAAGTCTAGAAACTGTTTGTAATAAGCTTCTAAGTTAGCTAAACCATATTAAACAATTGTAAATATAGTAGGTACATATGTATGATGTAGAAATAAAAAGATTTGCCGCTTATATAACATTTTCTATTTATTTTAATGTAGATTTGTAGATTTTGATTCAGATACAAAAAGAAGTAGTTGGGTCAAAAATTTCCGGAATTGTTATGTATAAATTGTTATGTATATAAAGCGAGTGTGTAATTGCTACAAAAAAAAAAAACAAAATTACTGACTGATATAAAAATGCAATCAAGTTTAGAACTCGAAACGAAAGGGTTCATTCTTGACCACTGACATGTATACAGGGTGTTTCATAATTGGGCCGTATAACCTCAAGGGTTTAAGGTGGAGACAAGCAAAAAATTATATTGAGAGGGCTGGTAGGGGGAGTTTAAGATTTTTAGTACTTTTTCCAGTTTACACCATATAACTTTTATAACTTTCTTGATGTTGATGTAAAGCATATACATTTATAACTATATTTCATGATTTAGATATTCTTTTAGTTTCAACTGAAATTTTTAAGTGAGAAGTTGTGTAGAAAAAAAAATTAGGGATCCAGATAGGAATTTTGAATATATTTTTGCGTCAGTGAGTTTTTGCATTTATAGCACAATTTAATGTTTCATATGATCTAGGATCTGCTTATATTTCACATTACACACCATTTACTGGAAAAAAGTTTATTGGCTCGGCCGCTCAACTCAACTGCGTTTATATTTACAGAAATCGTTTGCATTCAAAGATTGTATGCAAGGGCTCATATGAAAGGAGACAAGGCAAATGCATGAGGTATGTTCCGAAACAGAGGAGAAAGACGTTGTGTTATTTGAAGGAGCTGATAGCGATGAAGAGAATATTCCTGAGGAGGAAAATTTTGATTTTGACGTTGCATTTGATGATGGAGAAATAAAGGTGGAGCTAAATTCTGATGCAGATTCAGATGATGAAATCGATGATGGTGATGCTGGTGAAGCTTCCTCATCTCAGGAAATCTATTTTGTAAGCAAGGATGAGACAGAATGGTATAAAGATCCGTCGACGTTGTAACGAAAGGGTGCTAACGATATTCTTCGTGACTCATTGTTTAGCGGCCCTTATCCGATCACCAAGAATTTGTAGCAAAAGGATACTTTCTTTGTATCATGAGTTTCCCCATTACAGGAATTATATGTTTATAGATACATGAACATAAGAGCCGAAGCGGGCTGTGCCGAATGGAAAACAAAACCCTGATAAAAACCACTTACTCATGCTTATAACTTCATGCATTTCTAGGAGTTTTACTGATAATGGGCTGTCATAAATCAAATCAAGAGGCTGCAAGTATACTCTGGAGACATAATTTCTTCCCACTTTATTGTGCTACCATGTTTAGAAACAGATTCTAACAAATATTGCGGCTAATTCGTTTCGATTGGCCCGTATCAAGAGCTACTCGCTAAGAAGTGGATAAAGCTGCACCATTTACGGATATTTTTATGATGATCAACTCGAACCTAAAACATATTAACCATTGAATTGATTACAGTAGATGAACAATTATATGCGGCAATGAAATGTATTTTAGGTGAGTCGGTTACTGGATTAAGCCAAATGAACGAGTACTTCACCCCAGATGTCTCTCCAGAAAAAGAAAGGACTACTCGCCAAGCGTGCATCAAGAAAAACTCAGTATACGCACAGCACAGCTTGACACAAACTAATTATGAACTCTATATGGTATACTGAGTTTGTCATTCCGTTTGTAACACCTGGAAATAATGATGGTAGAGCAAAATGGATTGGTCACCCACGCATAATATTAACAGTTATTTTGATTTTTGCATGTCCATCCGTCCGTCCGTCCGTCTGTGCGCACGATAACTCGAGAACGCGTATACTTACAGAGCTGAAATTTTGTACACGGACTTTAAAAAACAAAGTAAAATTAAGTTCCAAAATGAGATAAATCGGGCAACTCCTTCATGGGGTTGCCATACAAAACTTTCATTTTCCACTATATATTTGGACACTGCCTGAGATCGAGTCGACATAGAAAGCTGAAATTTGGTACATGGTGCTTTTATAGTAATAACAAATATAATTTCAAAGTGGACTAAATCGGGTAACCCCTTCTTGTTGTTGACATATAAAAATTTAGGATTTTTACATATACTGTGAAAACGATCAGATCTGGACACTTCTATTGTACTATAAACTTCTTCAGAATACGAAATCCTATAAAATGGTTATAATCATTTTTTATGTGTGATGAATCGTTCTAGAAATATATGCGAAAAATTACTTCATAAATCAAACTTGCGCAAACGGGTGACAATACGAAATTTCATAAGCGCATTCATCTAGGGCAGGGGTGGCCAGCTTTATCATGGGTTTGATTGACTTTTTTCTGAAAATGTCTCGCTATCTACTTACGTGAGATTTAATAATTCAAATATGTTTATTGTGCACTAACAAGTAATAACAAAGAGTTTATACAAACATATTTTTAATTAATTTAAAATTAGGTGATGAAAAATACTAATAAAATTCTTTTAACTTATCATTAATGAAAGGTCTATGTCTACATTTATTCAACCAGGTGTTTTTTAATTTGAAACTTCAGTATGAGTATCAGTAAGTAGAGAACGATGTTCAGTCCTTGTTGAATTTAAAGAAAAGACTGGTTCGCCGAAGTATATAGTTCCGAAACAAGAGTAGATATATTCGCTATATTGAGTTATATTTGGAAGCTTTTCTCAATAAAGATATTTATAAAAATTATCCTCAAGATTCCTGTGTTGCAATTTCAAATCTGTCCTTACAGTTTTACAGTAGGGTTCACTTAACATGAAAGCTGATTACACGAAATATTGCATAACACGAACAAACGCCCAGTACCCATTCCGCAAAATGATTTTCATGTGAATTAATTCTGATATACAAAATGAATAACACGAAATATCGCTTAATAGAAAAACATTTGAAATTCTTATTTGCTTATTTTGCTAAAAAAGCTATCTGATTTAGCCACAGATATTACACTCGAAGATATTTGTATCTGGAGGACCTTATTGAGACTGAAATTGTGGAAATAATGAGACCATCAGCTTCACTTATTTTCTCAATACGCCGCATCACAGTATTTCGGGAACATTAAAGATCTGTAATGTCACTGATAATATCACTCTTGTTCTTAAAATCATTGAAAATTGATTCTGATATTTTCGAAAATGTCGCTATTATAAATTTCCATCCAGAAATGGTTTGCAATTTTTTGCTATAATTTGATGGTCCCAACTCGTGATTTAAACAAGAGCTTTTTAAAAATATTTTGAGCTCTTATTTGCGCCTTTAAATTCCTAAGTTAATTTTTTCTCAATTCACTATTTAGTGGGTGATCTGCTTGTTGTGTGCTGTGCAATGATAAGTAACGTATTTGAAGATTACTCCCAGCTACAGATGCATAGAGGCATCGCATATTAAGCAAAAACATTTATCATTCATTATACCAAAAAACTCAAGTTCCCCCTCATCATGAAATTGATAAGTCTTCGAAAAATCTTAGCTAAAATATAAAAAAGGTGCCTACTTACATTCATTCACACTTCACAACAGTAAGGTTACTAAAAAGGATAACTCTTTTTTATGAAAGCTAATAAATGTTACCACTTTTAACACAAAGAGACAGCGTGTCGATAAACCTACCAGAATTTAGTATATACTAAGTGGTTTGTAAACCGCGATCTAGGGTATCAGAAGAATTGGTCTTAGACCAAGTCTAGCTTTTTTTATTTTTATTTTTGATCTTTTTCTGCACTGGAGTAAATCGTAATGGAATAACGAATTATTTTCACAGAATAACGAATACGTTGATTTTTATCTAGAAGAAATGTTGAATTTAATTTAAATCTATTGAATAGAAATGAAATTAGTTGAATTAAATGTCAAAAACGTATATCTCATTACAATTGCATTTATAGGGGATAGTTGTGGCAAAATGGAGTGCTGGGCCAAAGTAGGGTACTGAGACAAAATGTGGTACTGGGACAAAGCGAAATAGTTTTCGTCATGCTAAAAGGGATAGTTCCAAAGCAATTGCAAATAACGGGTGCGATTGGATTCTTCGCGAGGACGTTGGTACATTTGTGGGGTTTATGTGACAGCGTAATTCTTAAAAACGCAATAACTAATGTAATTTTGGTGGAAAGCTTCTCTCTGTTTACTAAAGCAAGACTCGTGGTACAGTTCACAACAGTTAAGCACTTGAATTTTAAAACGAACGAATCAATCAAGGCAGTAAAGGTATAGGTCCTTTACTGCATTGATTGATTGGAGTGGACTGTTTTTTAACCTTGCTGGTTTCTGAATTTAACTCCGCTGGCTTCCGAACGATAAGAATTGACAAATAAAATAAAACAATCAAAATTTGTTGCTAATTAAAATGTAATTATTAGGGTGCACAATATAACACAGCAGCTCCTCCCTCTATAGGCTATCGACATGACTACCTTATTGCTGTTATGACTCAAAAAATTGAATAGGCTGAGTATTATATAATTACAAATTAGCAAAAGGGCTAGTGGTATCTTCTAATAATGATGATACTGATAAGAGAAATTCTCCTGAAGCGGTTGTGCTAGTAAATGAATATTTTAAGGGAGTAATGCTAAAAGCCTCTCCTTTAAACACCTCAAGCACGCCTAATGTAGGGCAGATCTACTGCGATGGTTTTCCATTCAATGGTTACTGTCATTGAACGGGGACTGGATCGTGGACTGTTTACCTTGGGAGCTTTTCTGGGCATCGAGGAGGTTTTTGACAGGGCGACCCCCGAGTCGCTATGTGAGGCAACTTGTCGACATGGTGTTCACCGCATCTCGGTGGTGCTAAAAAATGTGGGATTCTTATATAAAGCGTATGCATGTGACATCTCCCTTTTCATCTCTAGACACATCATGTCTGCTACCTGTGCTTCACTATTGTTGCGGACTGGTGCAGCCGTCATGATATGACAGTGAACCTTGCTGCTATTGAAGACGTAAACTTGGGTAGTTTGTATTTTCAACTCTCGTTGGATATAATCTGCAAATCTCTCCCCGTGTCAAGCACCTCAGAGTCTACTTTTATTCGAAGCTGACGTGAGGATTGCACGTGGAGGAAAAAGTTAGTGCGGCTTTGGGAGTCTAATGCAGAAGAACATTGGCTGTTCATGTAGCATAAGACCGAGTAATGTGCACTGGATATATACCTCGATCGATGGATCCATGCTCACATATACCTCCTGTGTATGGTAGCCGAGGGCGCTTGTGAGGACTACGACCCAGAAGCTGGGGGGCCTGCAAAGACTTGTCTGCCTGGGAATAATGGGCTCCATGTGATTTTCGGCTACTGCTGAACTTGAGGTCTTACTTAATCTACCACTCCTAGATTTTGTCATTCAGACAGATGCCAAGAGGGCTGTGTGCAGATTACACTCATGGGCATGTTGGGAGGACGGCTGGACTGGTTCTGCCCAATGCTCATTGACGTGTGGGTTGAAAATGGAAAACCCTCTGGTCCGCATGCCACATGATGAAGCCTAACACGAACAGCTGCATATGGTGCCTATCTGGTACAAAAAAAGATCCAGTAAAATATCCAAAATTTCACTTTCAACTTTATTGTCTAGTCAATTTCGACTTTAATTCTATTTTTGGATGGTAACAAGATCGAAAGCAGTGAGTTGATAGATTGGCCGCCTGTGCTTCTTTATAAAAGTGGAAATAAAGTCGATTCGTGCGACTTTATTTCAGGTCGCTTTTATTCGCTAGTAAGTATTAGTGTTATACTTTCAGGTAAGTGACTTAGAGCCTGAAAGCTTCATGTCACTTTTATAGAGCTTACTCGACTGCCCGAATTTCGTTTCGGACATAAAGTCGCAGGGCGTAATGTCACGGCACCGATGTTTATGTTTATCTTATGCTCATATTTCATGTGATTTCAATAAATTAACTAAATCAGTTGAATTTATGTGTTTGCTTTAATAGTACCCTACTTCGTATCTGTATGAATCCCACTTTGCCCCATAGATTTGGTAAAATGGAGTACACGACTCCCCCATTTCTATCTATTTTCTACCTGGTCTCGAGAGTAGAATGAAGACCATACTTTAGACGTAATTCATAATAAGTAGTCTACGGTACCAATTTAGTTGATTTAGACACTTCTGTGACGTTTTTCGTGTTTTTCCATGAATCTTCAGATCTTGTCTTACAAGCACAATTGAACAATTTATCTTATTTTAAATTCAATCTTGGGAAAAACCGTCTAATTGAAGCCAATACCAACTCCCATCTGATTATGAAAGTAATGATATATTAAATCGTAATTAGATTACGTTCTTGTTTCCATGTTATTAACTGTTAAAATTAGACCAGAATATTGGACTGACACCGTCTCATGACCATAATTATTTTGAATTTTATCCTCCACAGAGGGGTGTTGTTAGAAAATATTTCGATTGGAAACATTTTGCATCGTATCGGTTCGTAGTAGCTGCTCGTATGCATTCATATCCATACATACGGCCATACATGTTTCCAAACATTAAGGTCCACTTTGTACATAATTTCTGAATTTAATCCAGTTTCATCCGCAGGTGCACATGTTGTTCATTTGGAATCAATTACCTTCACTCCATGACAATTACAGTGGTATCAACTAGCGGAATAAATCACAGGGTATGCCTGGGAGTAAACTTGTAAACTGTGTGACATGAAATTTAATAAAATGCAGGAATTCGTTGAAAACATATCGAGAGAAAAAAAATAATGATTTTTCAATTATCCGTTTCCTTCAAAAATTTTATATAATAACGATATTAAGGACACGTATGAATATTCATAAATATCCCATCTCTACTCCTTCCTGATAAAGTCAATCAGTCCCCTCTTAATACTTAGTCTCAAACTCATACAAATCATTTACAGTTTTCCAATTATGAAAAAACAGTATAGCTGACTATAGGAGAAGCTTAAAGTACATACAGACATACATACGTAAGTAGCTTATCTGTTGATTTTAAAACTTCAGTTTGCGTTACACAGATTGTCTGACAAAAAATTTTGCAAGCACTCTGTAAGGACGTGTCGTCAACAGTTATGATGCATTAGTGGCAATTTACACTGAATAGAAAATCAGAAGTGTCAAACTTTAGATTTATGGCTCACACGTACGAGTATGTAGATATGTATATGTACTTGAGTAATAATTACTGTACCTACCTTTTCTTTTTAAATAAGAAATGTTAGAAAGCTTTTCTGTGTACAAAGGAAGTACTAGAGTACATCTGGCTTTATAATCTGCTCAAAAATATCAGTGAGCAATGGACGATAATTTATTCTCATACTTTTGGAAGCGTAGCTAAGAATTACAAGTTAAAAAAAAATAGTCTGTAATGTTGTCAGGTCACTTGGTAACACCAATTTACGCTGCCTCCATCCACGATCCGTTGGTGATGAGCAGGAGTACATATGTATCTGGATTCAAACTCGACAAACAAGACGAGATAGATTCTTTTGGTCTACGACCAATTCTTATGATACCCTAGTTGAATACACGTATTTACTGTTTATTATTTACTGTTTTCATAAAAACCCTACGTATAAAATTTTTTTATTATTTTCAGTTTAGAAAATAACCATTCCGCACTGGCATTTGTTAATCGTTCATCGTTGTAAAGTTCGTCAAATTTCTTTTTTATTTAACTTATAATATCTTTCATTACTCCCAGTTCTGCAGCAGCCGTTCTAACTGAGTGAGAATCATCTCGCAAGTATGATATTTTATTGTACGCAGTTTTCAAACGATCATTGCATTTACAAATTCGGGGTTTCGAGTAATTAAGATGTCGGGTTTTATTACAATATGAACGACATTTTCAAAACTTTTCATTTTATTTTTCATTTTATTTCGTCATTCCTTTCGAGTGTGTTTTCCAACACGAGAATAATTTTAGTCAGCGCTATCAAAATATCTTTAAAATGAAAACACAAGGAAAATATCGCGTTGTGATCGCGAAGAGTAGGACACAAACATATGATGTTCACTTTCGACGACAGACTTTAGTAAGGCCCATCTGTTAATGCTGTGTCCGTAAAATGCGTAAACGGTTTCAGTCATAAAACTTATTTACTTCCAAAACTGAAGTTACCGCATCATTAATAACCAAATTCAGGTTGTGCGCAGAACAATGAATATACGCAGCTTTCAATTGACTTTTAATTTTAAAATTTAGAAGTTTCTAGTGTTTCTGCTTTTTGATCGTCTGTTGTTACCAAACCTCCAAAAATGTGGTTTCACCTTCTTTTGAGAGCTTTACGAATCGCACCATTATGCTGACCATGTCGATTTTAGATATGTCTTGTGTACTGTCAGTTATTATTGAGAAACCCGGACAGCCATTAATTTCCCTTATTAAATTATTCTTCATTTTGTTTCCCAGAAGCTCTATGATTTATAAGATTTGAAATATTTTATTCTTTTAGTGTCGTCCGCTAAGAGAACATTGAGAACTAGATCATATTTTGCTAAGAGTTTGACGATGTTTAAGAAATTTCCTGAATTCACGTTTTTATTTTTGAGATCTTCATTATACCCTATAAATGGTACATTAATAATGGCAAAAATTAGAGTTACTGAGTGTCTGACTGTTCGATAGATGTTGCATAAAAAAGCAATATAACATATAAAGTAATTTATTCGCCATTTAACTAAATTCATCTGAATTAATGAAAGATAAATACAGAAGAATGATTATTTTTTGTAACAAAATGGTGGGTTTGATTGAATCAATGGCATTGATATTTTGTTTAAATGATTTCGATAATAAATGAATGACTTGGCTTACTAAACGATCTTTCGAGACGTGTGTTTGTCTGCAAATTCAGAATTTCTGCTTTTTCATATTACGTGTATTAGGGCTGACTGAAATGGTTGTTACAAATGTAATTGCATTTAAGAATATGGCTATAGTACAGAAGCCCAGATTGAATAATTGCACACGGGCCCATAGAGACATAGTTACGCCACTTCGACCAACTATAATAAAGCAATGGCACCGTGTAGAAATGGCAACAAATTTGCACTCTTTTTAGAATAACTTGACTGCTCCTTCGTAAGTTCTGCTAGCTGTTGATACCTGAACTGAGCTCTCACACTATAAAAAACTTGAGCTCAATACAAACATATGGAGAAGCTCTTCACTTAATTTGGCTTATAAACATTACTGTTTGTTATATGTTCTAAGCCTAAATTTTAACGTTTGTGGAATAATTTGAAAAATTGAAGGAAGGAACGATGATTGTGTACTAGAATTTTGTCAAAAATTTCTTGACCTAATGTCAAATTTTCTTTAAGAGATACCTGAGTGGAAAAATTCCTTAACCGAATTCCCTGGCTCTAGCATCCTGCCCTTAAGGCAATAATAACCCTCAAGTAAATGATTGTATAAATAATCGAGTATTTAATTAACCTTCGAACATGAGTTCGAGTGGTAGTCAGCTGATCGTTGACCAACGCCCTGATCAGCGAAGTTGGGTTATCGTAGTTATTATAAATCTTCGCATTTTTTAAATTAAATAATAATTCCTATAATATAATCACGTTATTCAGAATTTTTTTCATAGTATACATTAAGTAGATTACTGTAGAATTATTAAAATAATCATCTGTCTCCTTAGCTCAGTGGTAAGAGCAGTCGCACGGAAATCGGAAGGTCCCGGCTTCAAACCCCGGACGAGGCGAATGTTTTTTCCCCTTGTATTTATGATTTGATTTAGAATCGTTGAAAATAAAAGTTCTTAAAAATTCTTCTATTCTCCATCATTGACCGATTCTAACAAGTATGGGTTCGATTCCCGTCCGGGAAAATAAATGAATATGAAAATTAGCTAGATATTTCATTTTTCGCAATATTAACATGTACAGGTTTTGAATTGTCTCGTATATATGGAAAATATGTAAGAAATATATAACTAAGTATGTATGTGACCGGAGCCCGCCACAGTCGTTGCCTGCTCGAGTATCGGGTCTCTCATCAAAGCGGATGTTCATAGGAAGCATCAGCAGTGATGAGAGAACCTGAGCACTTTTAGGTGTACAAAACTGTTTCTTGATGGGCCCAATGGGAATATCTCCGATTTTGTCATGGGGCTTGGCAGAAAACAATGTAGAACTGTGGTTGGCATCCTCACCGGCCACAGCTCACTTCACGCTCAGCCAACAAGGATGGGAGTTGTTGACAGCCCTGAGTATCTGTCCTGCCTGAAGGGGGAGCCTGAGACAACCGAACACTTTTTGTGTGAGTGTCCGGCCCTCGCCCGGAGCATACTGGATACTCTAGGGTCTGCCATTATATCTGTAGATGAGCTGAAAAACCTTTCTCACCAAGACGTGATACGCTTCATTAAGAGGACAGGAAGGTTTTGTTAAATGGGCTTCTAGTAGGACAGCACAATGGGTTGCTAGGGCCTCTGTGCTTGGGATGGGTTTCTGCTGTTCCCCTGCCTCTTTAAAAACAAAACATGTATTTACGTACATGAAAAATTGTTCTATTACGCTATTTATCTCCTGAGAAATTGCTTTCGAACATAGAAATGCAGAAAACAGTTTTTACAGTGTACATTTTTCAAATATGAGCGTGTATTAGCTAATTATATTATTTTTTTTTATTTCTTCCTATACATCTTTTGAAATAATACCAGGACATTTATCTTTTTGCACAAAAAGCATAAAATAAAAACAAACTTAAAAGTGCATGCACACTCTTAAAAGTAAAATAAAAGCTTAGTATGTATTATTTTATGAATTTTGTAATAAAATTTGTGCAAATCATTGTAGAGTACTTTTGCCCCTGTTGTTGCATGCATACTTTTGATAACAGGCAAAAGCACAGAATTTATGAGGCAACTTTTGAATAATTACACGCGATGTCTGGTAGCTTAATTTTTAACGATGAAGACGTCAAGACACTCCATTTATACTTAAATACATATACATAATACATACATACATATAATATTTGTAGGAAAATTCCGGAAACTGTTTTATTTTTCTATTCATTTCTGTGGATTTTACAACACTATCACAGAGCATTTACGATACCTTTAGTGAATGTTGGTATAATTATTATTTTTATAGTTTTCTTTTCATTGGGTGAAGTACGAGTACGAAATTTCTACCCTATTGCTATGGTTATTGATTTTTTAAGCTTTGCAAAAGATTAATAAAAAACTAATTGATCGTTTAAGTAATCTAATTTTTTTAGAATGGGCATGGGCTATGTTATTAAAGGCCATGGCGTTAAGACTTTTTTTTTTGCTTGCATAGTATATGAAAAATGTGTCGTTTGAAAACTTTTTAGAATTGCGTCTTATGGAAAATCATAAACTTCATTGTAAATAAACACAGCATCTGGTGACGACAATTCTAACGACGGTGTTAAAATGTTTACTTTTAGGTTTTAGGAAAGTGAAGTAATTTTTTCCGCTTTTTCCTAAACTCTACCCAATTTGCTATGAAGGGAGAAAAGCTGAAAAAAGATCGCAAGAGTTGTAAGACTTGCTTTTATAATGTTTTCTCTTTCAATATCTCGCTAATCTTTATATATATAGTTGTTTGTGCGCCTATTAGTGATCGTGTAACTTCTGAATGATTTGATCGATTGAGGTCAAATTCCTAGAATATATTTTGTCGAGATGATGGCTCATAGCTATGCCAGGATCCGATAGGTGGCGCTGAACCAAACAAAAAATATATGAATAAAATATAAATATTCAATGACTGAAGATATACATATACTACGCAGAATGCGAACAAAAACTCACTACGCAAGTCTTCAATTCACACCGGAAATGTATAACGAAGCATTGGTTTGATCAAAGACATGTACATACTCATCTCGAATAAACGACTCATAAATTTGGGAATGCCTTCACCATTTTGTTCAGCAAACGACTTAGTTAATAATGACATGCTGTTGTTGATGGTGGTTTTTTTCTCTTGTATTTATGATTTAATCTAAAATCCTTAAAACTACTAGTTCTTAAAATTCTTCTATTCTCTTTATTCTATTCTATTCATTTATTTATTTCTATTTATTTATTTTGTGCCAATCAATCTACATTTTTGTAATGATTTTCAATACCTACTGTACAGTCAGTTCTCGGCTTACGACGGGGTTCAGTTCCACAACTTCGGACGTAAGTCGAATTTCATTCAAAAATAAACCATTTAATTATAATATACATACTTATTTAATAATTAATAGCTTTTTTCTGATTTTCAAATGTTTACTACATCAACCACCAGAAACAAGCAAGATATTTATCTATATGATATATATTTGGCGAAAACTATAGAAAATGATACATTTTTGTAAAATTTTTCTGAAGTTTTTTTATCGTAAGTGCGAACGGCCGTAAGTCGAGGTGATCGTAACTCGAGAACATCACGCAGTGCAGTCTTCAGAAAAAAGCGTTCAGTTTCGTGGTAAATCGCTAAATGAGTGCATAAATAATGTCGTCATATTCTAAAGAAGAAACCTTTTCGTTGATAACTTGTGCAACTATATATCGCAGTTTTCTAATAAGTGTATTCCTCACAATTTGGTTTGTGACCCAATAAAGAAAAAGCGATTTGAATTTGACGAATTTCATCATCTATATGAAGATTTACAAACTGATCCTAATTGATTCTTCCAGTATATGAAAATGCGGAAAAAAAAACTCTTCGATTATATCAAAGAAGGAACCTATAAAAATTTTTCGCTTATCAAAATTAGCGCGCTGAAATTTGCGAATGAAATATAGATGATACGCCAGGAAGCACCAAGCGCCATTTTGCCAGTTTATTTGAAAAGCCGGTGATAGATAGAGATTTTATTTCTAATAACAAAACTAAAATACAAACAAACGATCGACTTTATTTAAGTATGCATATATTTATATCTAATGTGTATTTGCCTGTAATAAGTGTAACTGTAATATGAATTTCATATATTTTAAAAACTAATATATTGTCGAGTTTCAATAGTATTCAAACAGGCGGACGAAAGATTAATTTTATGAAAGTTGGCTTCATCAGTACTAGTTGTCTTAGATATAAAAAAAAAACCAGTTTTCCTGTTATGACTTAAGGGGGGTTATTACTATTATTAATACGACTTTGCGTCAAATCTGTGCTTATTATCATGATCAAAATTCCACATAGTTTGAGAAAAAACATAAACTTAGGTAAAAAACTGTCAAAAATAAAGGTTTCGGGGTTTTATATGTATGTCATTAGCTTTAGAAAATTCTCACATTCATGAAATTTGCAATGTTTGGTACATAATAACGTAATAATGGTACATCAAGTAGATAAATTTGTACTTGAGTATGGAAGATCTTGAAGGGGAAGAGGAAGTGACGGAATGAAAACCAGTAAAAAAATTTGGCAAATGTTTCATTTCCGGAAATAAATGAGGAGGGGCGGAGTTTTCACGTTTTACTCGCATAAAATGCTCCCGCGCTTTTGTGAAAACCGGTTTTCATGAATTATTGAGAGAATCGTTGCCAATGTTTTTTATAGCATGGCCAATGTTTGTTAGTGTAATTACTATGCTAATTGAGCAGCACGTGCTTCTGTTTACATTCGTTTTGCTGTGAAGAGATTAAGTGGGAGAAATTCTTGCTGGATTCTCTGATATTTTCGGGAAAATAAGAGTTTCATTCGAGAGGAATTTTACATCTTCTTTCAGCATTTGGGCCAAAGCGAAATTTATCTTTTTCTTAAAAATGGGAGGTAGTGTGGCCTGATGTATATTATTGTGAATAGGTTGAAAGGATTTTTGAGGGATTTAATAAGATTTTGTCGTTCGGGTAATCCTACGTTCTCTCGATTTTTGTTTTTAACTCGTTGTCTCAGTTGCACTACAATAGTGCATAGCCAAGTTCTTTTCCCCCATTAATGCAAAAGACGAAAGTATATGAAATTACTTGTTTCTCTCTAAAAAACACCATAAATTTTCCAATTTTGCTCTACAGCTTCTTAACTTGTCATTAGGTTAACTTTGACATAGTGGCCTAGCTCATTTCAATCGTCCAGCAAATCATCAAACATCAATACCTATAATCTCCACATTTCAATTTGGCTTGCATTTCGATAATAGCTGAGATTAGTTATTTAAATTTTTTATATGATACTGGAATCAGTTCCACATGATCCACCTGTCCATAAACTTCACAATCAGTAACGATTGCTATTCGGGGTGCTTCCATCTATATTGTGATGATCATCAGATTTTTGCACCTCAAATGAGTGTTCCTTATTTGATTACCGGAAAAATTTGTGTTTTTGTTAAGCCGATTGTAGAAAACTTTTGCTTTTATCGTGATTAAAGTCTGCCCATAAAAAGAATATATATAAGTTGTGCCTGACAGATAGGAGCTATGAAGCTCACTGTTAGCCACGCGGCTAATCCAAGTAGGAGCTCTATTAGTCTAGCCAGATTACCAGAGCTATAAGGAGCTCAATTAATAAAAGTAAGGTAGAGCTGAAGAGCTCAATTACCTTGCAGCGCAGCCATTTGAAAGCTAAGGGAGCTTACAGTTAGGATCAAAAAGAAGATCTACACCGTTAGAGTTAGAAATCAACTCTGATTTATTCAATTTAATTACACTGAATTTATACAATATGGCATCTGCTGACATCACTTATTTCCAATATTTGTGACCAATCACACACCTTCGGCCATTGCTTTGTTCATTATTGATCAAATTGCTGTGCTTGCAAATTTCAGCCAGGTAGAAGTAAACAACAATGTAATGCTTTTCATTGATCGTCTGCTCTATAGTACCATATGATCTTGGTTTTGCTTTTCTTATTATACATATGTGCATAATACATTTCGCTTGTTCATAAGCAAAAGAACGTTACTTTTATTTTCTTTCTTTTTATGTTTTGTATGCCGTTCATTCTGCATGTATATAAAATGCAGTGAATCACCTTATGGGTGTTTTGCCTGATAATGTTTTTTTATGCATGTTAATTTTTGCATATCAATATGAAATGATGTGATGCGCTCTACACGATAACATACGATAAGTTATTCGTTAGATTCGGTAGTACGCGCCTTTTTCAATTCTCTCCTACCCCTTCTTCAGGGACACGATATCCCCTGTCTTCTGATCATGTAGAAAATTTAAGATACTAGCGGATCCTAGTTACCTCATGTTAATACTATATTTCAGTCTTCCTTCCATTAATCGGTTTATTTCTCCGTATCTGTTCGAACCAAATATGTACGAGTACTAATTCTCCCATACTTCACTTATACCGATATTGACATGTATCCTTCGCCACGGTACAGAGTATTCTCTGTACCCTGTCCTTCATAAGCTACTGAATATTCAGTTTGGTAGGAAAAGAGTTTTATCAAAGAGTGTCTATCGAATTCCCCTTCTAATCGTATGAAGTAGTCTAGATCGATTGGATCATTCGACGATCAGATCCATCCGCATTTAAATATTAATATGTGCCAACCCCTATCTGGTTCAAGACCTGTCGGAATGAGTGATGGTATTTTTTATTGATATTAAATAAATTAAGTAACTTCATTGTTTAAGCTCATTTGTTTTCCCCAATATTGAATGTGTATCAATATAAGCAATACTCTTATTTTCTCTTAGTTTTTTTACACCTCCTCCTTTAGCTTGCTATGTAATACCTTGTGTGTATCTGAATTGGTTTAATTTTTTTTATGTAATTGGATCCAGCCTTATTATTGATAAATAAACGTTTGTTATCAGTTGATGTTTTAGTTTGTTTTGTTTTTTGATTTTTTTGATTTACAAATCCAATTACAAAAATGCTTTATTAAAAGACCCTGCCCTGGGCCCATCCATAAACTGTGGGTAAATATATCGACAATAGTTTTTTTTTTTAGACCCCATCCCAAACACGGAGGCCATAGTAGCCCATTGTGCCGTCCTGCTAGAAGTCCATTCACCAAAACCTTTCTGCCCTCTTAATGAAGCGCATCAGATCTTGGTGAGGAGGGTTTTTCAGCTCATCCATAGAAAGCCGTAGAGTATCCAGTCTGCTCCGGGCGAAAGTCGGACACACACACAAAAAGTGTTCGGTTGTCTCAAGCTCTGCCACCAGGCAGGACAGACATTCAGGGCTGTCAACAACTTCCATCCTTGTTAGATGAGCGTGAAGTGAGCTGTGGCGGGTGATGATGCCAACCACAATTCTACGTTGTTTCCTTCCGAGCCTCAAAAATCGGAGATATTCCCATTGGGCCCATCAAGAAACAGTTTTGTATACCTGCAAGTACTCAGGTTTTCCCATCTCTTCTGATCCTTTCAATGAACATCCGCTTTGATGAGAGACCCGATACTCGAGGTAGCAACGTCTACGGCAGATTCCGGTCCGAGGAACGGAGAATCAAAGTCAGCGCTAGCTAAAAGGTCAGACCTTTCATTCCCCATGACCCCCATGTGATCAGGAACCCACGGAAGCGACACCTTTTTGTGAATACACAACTTATCCACAGACGACCTGCAATTCCCCAGTAACTTAGATGTTATCCGAGGGCCACTCAGAGCCAGCAAGGCTACCTGACTATCCGAAAGGATAGCAATGTCCTTTCCCTTGATTCGCATATCAAGGGCTAACTGTACTGCCATCTATATGCCGAAGAGTTCAGCGTGGAAGACAGTGGTGTATCTTCCAAGTGAGTACTCCATCCCAATATCGGGCTCAGGAAAGTAGACACCTGCCCCAGCTCCCTCATTAGTGAGAGAGCGAGAGCGGTCGGTAAACATTTTTAGAGCGGAACAGGGAAGGCCCAATAAGGCACTTTCCTCAGTCCACAAATCCCTTCCAGGAAAGCTCACAGAGAAGCGATGCCCAAAACGAAGCTCAGGTACCATCATCACGTGGCATACTGCATAATGGCCAGAGGTTTTGGTTACTAATATATTTTGGTTTGAAAGTTGCTATTTTCGGAGATTAATAACTATCACAATTATGATATTCTTGGAAATAAAGTTCAAATTGTAACAAAGAACGAACCTTTTTCTGTTTATCTTGAAAAACTCAAATTGTTGTTGTTAATAATGTTAACCATGGTAACGACAAAAATTTCTTGCCTTTATATATTTTGCATACAATTTGGCGTTTTTAATTCATTTCACCACCGTCAGATGGAATTATGTGCTTTCGGAACGCATTCACTTGCTTTAAAAGCTCTGTGGCGGGCTGTACTGTGCATCCCGTTAATTTCTGCATTAGGTATATAAGTGTAGATTTCGCGGAATATTTTAAGTTTTTATCATTGGTAATTTCTTATTTTTGCTAGAGAGGCGAGAAATTATTTTGGCAGTTCTATTTACAATCTATTTGTTTTTAATTGTGAGTAACTATTATAGGACCTTTTAGTGAAATTCGGTCCAATAATATTATGGAATAAAGAAGAGAAAACTGAAATTGCTAGGTATGTAAATTTGTGTATATTAAATATATAATTCTATAAGCTTTTGAGAGCAGAAATCGTGAGCTTTTTTTGGTGGTAGGTAACCCCCTTTAATATAGTATCCCTGATAATATCAAAATTTTAGTTCAGATCAGGGGGAATTGAGTTTTTTCGGACATTTTGGCATACATCATTTTAACCAATTCCAAAAACAAACAAAAAAACAAAAATTAAGAAAAAAATATTTAATATTCTTTGGCTGTTGAAATATGAACACGTCATGAATACCTAACATTCTTCCAAATTTCAAATTCCTACTTGACTTTAAACGAAACTAGTATTGTGGTATAGGGTAGACTGGGGCACTTGCGACATGGGGCACTTTCGAGACCTTAAAAGTTTTCCTTCAAAAGTTTTTTAAGAATTCTGGGAAAATTACAGTTTGATCTTCGTCACGCACGAAATTTTCTACCAAAAGAATTCATTTGTAGATAACCAGCGGACCATTTCAGACGTGTTCTAAGTTTTCTAATCTTTTGGTTCATGTTTCACTATTAACTGCATTAAGCATAGTTTGTGTATTCGCATTTAGTAAATATTTCTTAGCATCAAGTGACTTTATTAGTTGTGTTTTATTGATTCCAAGCTTATAAAGTGGTACAAAAACTTATTATATATTAGATATATTATTTTTAGAGATACTCTTCCCTGTGGGGTAGTTTCGACAAGTACGGCTGGGGTACTTTCGGCGTATTGTCGAAACTGCCGCATACCTGGCGAAAGTACCCCACATTTCAGTTGCGACAACTTTATTTGATACTTATTATAAAAATATGTAACAATTTTCAGTTTTGACAGCTATATAACTATTATATATAGATATTGGTATATATTTTACAATTACACAAATGGTTGGTAATTATAAGAAAAGAACAAACCGTTGTGACTTAAACCAAAAAAGTATTAAACTAGCAATGAAAGATGTTGTGAGCAAGCGTGAAACGCCATCTTCAGCAGCACGTATTTATGAAATAAAACGCACAACTCTTATTTGAAGAAAAATGAAAATGTTAATTTAAATTCCATCGATTCCGATTCTGGAATGAACGATGACGATAATTGCGCCAAAGCAAAATCTAAATATAATGTGCACCAAGTATTTACTATGGACCAAGAAAGAGAAAAAATGCAGTGAAACAGGTTTCGGCTTAACTTATTTCACTGCTAGAAAATTTGTTTTTGATTTCGTTGATACCAACAAAATTAGACGACCTGCTTCTTGGGATAGAAATAAAATTGCAGGCCTTGATTGGCTTTACAATTTCATGCATCGGAATTAAGATCGTTCCTTACGAAAACCCAAAAATATAAGTCTGTTGAGATTATGGGGATTCAACCAGTAAACAGTCACTACATTCTACAACAATCTTGATGCATTATATAAAAAACACAATTTTGGGCCTAACAGTATTTTTTAACCTGGACAAGACCGGTGTTACAACAGTGCTGCCTCCACCAAAGGTAAAGCAAATATGCTATATAAATATAGGTAGGTACGTATATAGGTATTTCCTTTTGTTATCTTCTTAGGTCATTGCTTCGAAAGGAAAGCGAACTGTTCTCCAAGTGTCATCAGGAGAAAGGGGTTCTCTAGTGTCTGTGGTCGGTATAATAAATGCGATTGGCAACGGGCTTCCTCCAGTTTATGTTTTCCCCAGGATGCGCTACAAGAATCATTTTGTAAATGGAGGTCCAGATGGTTGTATAGCATTGAATTCTAAAAGTGGTTGGATGACTGGCGAAATCTTTCCTGACATGCTAAAGCATATAAAAGCATATACAAACTGTTTTATTGATCATCCGATTTTAATAATTCTTGACAATCAGCCGTCGCACTGCACCTTGAAAGTAATTGAATATTGTAGAAGTAATGGAATAGAGCTTTTATCACTTCCACCTCATACATCCGATAGGCTTCAACCATGTATGTATATACCGGCCATTTAAGCGTTATTGTACAACTTCATGGAGCGAATTCTTAGTAAATAATCCAGGAAAACATATCACTATATATGATATCGCTTCTTTGACAACCGTACCCTTCAACAAAGCCTTTACTTCGGAGAACATATCTAAGGGATTTGAATCAACAGGTATATGGCCGTTCAATCCAGGAAAATGCGCATCTCGAAACTTTGTTGTAGAAGAAACCTTGATCGAAGCTAGTTCTTCGACTACGGCTAATACTATAAATTATACAGCCGACGGGCCTAATATTGCTTCTCAGAATATAAATGTACTAAAATCCCCTGAGATGGTACAACCGATTCCACTTTTAAAAGAAAATTTAAGAAGGGGCAACGAGAAAACTAAGGGCAAGTCTCGAATTTACACTAACTCCGAGGAAAAAAACCGTATTGCAGAAATGAAGCAAAAACGAGATATGTCAAGCCTAAGAATCAAAAAAGAAACCATTAAAAGGAATCTTAAAGCTATCTTAGATGAGTCGTCTGATAGTAATGAAATTAGTTTTGCAGACAGTATCGATTCTATCGACCCATGCGTTAATGATTCAGACTCTGTTTTTGATGAAGTTGTCTGTTCGCCGCCAAAATTAATTGATCAGGATACAATCTCAGAAGGAGATTATGTGCTGGCGAAGTTCGACACCGACAAAAGAGCTCGATATTATGTTAGCGTCATCATATCCACCGTAAATGCTAAGATGTCTGTTGAGTTTTAGAAAAAGTGTAGCAACAACTGGGCCTTCGTAAAACCTAATGTAAGCGATATATCGATAATTCACCGAATAGATATAGTTTGCAAGCTACCAATTCCTACTCATCCACCTGGAACTTCACGTGCAAAACAGAAGTATATTTTTAATACTAATCTTAATAAATATAATATTTACTAGTTTTTTAATACCTAATACCTACATATATACAAAAGTGCATACATATGGGTGGGTTCCTAGGAGATCATATTGAAAATTATTAGTTTGAATTTGGATATTGTTTATGTTATATTATGTATTTTCTTTATTCTTATATAAATCAATAAAAATATGTTTATCTAATGAAATCTAATTTTACAAAAATGAGTTGACGAAACTCCCCCATACGCTTGTCGAAAGTACCCCAATGTGGGGCACCTTCATCATTCTTGACTAGTTTCAAAAGATATGAAAAAAGTATTTGAAAAAGTGTACTCCTAAACAATTTCTATAGCGAAGCTATCTCTTAACAGATATATCCGGTTAAGTTAATATAAATTCAAGCGATACAATCGAAAGATTCTGCTCCAGAGGAGATAAATGGTTTTAATGACGAATGTGTCCCACTCCACTGATTATAGTTACAAGTACAAGTGTACTTGTAACTATAATCATATACCACAGTACTAGTTTCGTTTAGAGGCAAGTAGGAAGCTACTGAAGATGGACAACTGAGTCCGAAATGCATTTAGCGAAATAATTTCTTTAAGTAGGTATTGAAATTGGCTTGTTTAATAATAGAAATTTTTACTAAAAGAAATGGAAATTAACAATCTTCCATGTAAAATTACTTAAAAATACATTATCTTAAGAAAAATGCTTAGAACATTGAAAATGACATATTCTTGGAGAAATTCACTACAGGTATATATTGAAAAAGTCATTCATATGCAATACTTTTACATAAAAAACGTGAAATTTACATATGAAACTTTGATTTCCTCATCTAGTAGTAAATTTACTACAAGAGAAGAGAAGGAATCATGTAAGCGAGACACGCTTGCATGTAATCTTAATGTTGAAATTATAGTAGTAAATGTATAGTAAAAAAATTGAAAGTTGCATTATTCCATGTAAAATTGCTTAAAAATGTGAAAAAATTTAAAATACCTATTAAATCATTGAAAAAGATTTCATATTTTCAGTGGAAAACAAGGCTGTTTAAGTATACTTTTACACTAGCAAGTTGATTTTTACACAAACATTTGTAATTTCCTCAGTAATCTTGTTCAAGAGAAGGAATTTGTGGCAACGGGCTTCTCTTTACATGAGTCTATAAAGTAAATCGGCTGCCCACCAATAAAAAAATCATATTTAACAAAATTAATAAGAATTGGAGGTTTATAAATTTTGCGAATTAGCCGAAACCTTCTCAACACTGACATATAATAAGAATGGACTGAGCGTTCTTGATTCAAAAATGGCACAAATATTGAACAGGCTGTGAAAACCCTTTATTTCGTACAATTGCACACCGCTTCATAATTTATTATTATTTGTCGATTGGAAACACTAAAGATGTTATAAAATAGTATTCCATTAAATTAAAAATATTTAGAAAGTTAAACTTGTTTTAATTAACCCAAAAATTCATTTGTAATATTACTGAAAAATGTGCTCCTGTGCAGATTTGTTGTCAAATTTCCTGGAGCTTGTAAGAGATAGACGTATAAAAACAATATATTGGTCTGCATTTTTATGTCAATTCCAATGCATTCCAATTAATACAGCCGTACTGTTTCCAAAATTGGTTACAGTTCAGTGTACATTTTGAGCTTGAAAGAGACACATAGATTTTAGCCAAAATTTGTGCCATTTTTGACTATAGGAATTAGATAGGATGGCTCAGTCCATTCTTATTATATGTCAGTGCTTCTCAATTATACTATACACTCTAAAGTTAAGATGAAATAAATCTTCTCATCCTCTCAATACATTAAAATGGTCTTCTCCAGGTTTTGATGCTATATTATTTTGCCTCTTCTTTCCCACGAAGAAAAAATACCACAATATTATCAAAGTTCGAAATTCGAAGTTTACAGAGACCACCGTTTTCCATGCAAAACACAGTTAACTTTTTTCCGTTGCTGATGTCTTTTTGCTGAGTGGAAAACGATGCTCTCTGTAAATCTGTAAAATGTGTCTGTAGTACACCACGTATTTAAGCATTCAAAACAGAAGTATGTGTTTTCGTTAATACATTGTGTTAATTTTGTTTTGGTTGTGTTTGGAACGTTAAACTGACTCTATAAGATACTACGTGGAAGTTACTTTTCTTTTAGAAATTAAGCAATTAGGTTTTTTTAATGCTGTGTGTAAAATGCAAAAAGGTTTTTCTTTCATACATGCAAGAAATGCATATTATTATATATAATTATATTCACGTATCATTTATTTCAATAAGATACCTGTACCTGCTATTTTAAGTGTTTGTATAACTTTATTTAGAGACGAGGACGTCAAGAAATGATTTAAAAAATGTAATCGTTGTTATTTTTATACCCTAGATGAAATCTAAAGGGGTATACTAAGTTTGTCATTCCGTTTGTAACACCTCGAAATAATGATGGTAGAGCAAAATGGATTGGACACCCATGCATAATATTAAAAGTTATTTTGATTTTTGCATGTCCGTCCGTCCGTGCGCACGATAACTCGAGAACGCGTACACCTAGAGAGCTGAAATTTTGTACACGGACTTAAAAAAAAAAGTAAATTTAAGTTCGAAAATGAGACAAATCGGGCAACTCCTTGGTGGGGTTGCCATACAAAAATTTCGTTTTCCGTTATATATTTGAACACTGCCTGAGAACGAGTCGCCCTAGAGGGCTGAAATTTGGTACGTGGTGTTTTCATTGTACTAGCAAATAAAATTTCAAAAATGGACTAAATCTGGCAACCCATCCTTGGTGTTGCCATATAAAAAAATATGTTTTTTATGTATACTGTGAAAACGATCAGTCCAAGACAGTTTTATTGTACTAAAAACTTCTTCAGAATATGAAATCCTATAAAATTGGTTATAATCGGTTTTTAATTCCGTCGAACCGTTCTAGAAAATATGCGAAAAATCACTGCAAAAATCAAAATTGCTCAAATGGGTACCCATACGAAATTTCATACGGGCATTCATCTAGGGTATCATAAGAATTGGTCTTAGACCAATTCTAGCTTTTTCACTTGTTTCATAATCAGTTCTACTATTCGCATTTTATCAAATTCCTTTCGCCGTTTCGCAGAAGCATTTGTCAACTACATAGTATAAAATTTGCACTAATTGTTGCTACAAAGCTTAGGTATTTTTCGATAAGATTAGGGAATATTCCCTAAAATGTAAGGAATATTCCTTAAAATGTAGGGACTATTCCCTACATTTTCATTCAACTATAGGGAATATTCTCTGCATTGTAGGAAATATACCCTAAAATGTAGGTCTTTTTTCACCTAAATTTTTGGGAGTATTCGAACATTTTAGGGAATGGTCCTAATATTTTTTACAGTGTATTTTGCCCTCCAAAGCCAAAAAGGCGTAATATGTTATTGTTTTGAATTATATAGATTTGCCATATAACTCTAATTTCCTAGAGTTTTTTACGTTTTATATTACAACCAATTTAGAGCACCTATTTTACCAGTCTTGGATAGGAAGGCTCCAAATAATGTTGTTGCGGCTAAAAACGACAGGAAAGGATTCAATTATTTCCATTAATAACTATAATTACATTGAGAAAAATATCTAGATCCCTATACGTATGTAGTCAGTTTAAATACACTTTAACAACTTTCCTTCTTCAAACGTGAACTTCTTAATTTCGTGGCAAATTTACACTTTGGAATGGTTTGTATTTCCCCCAAGCTAATAGATACTTAAGAAATGTAAAATATAAAAATGTAAATGTAAAAATTCATCACAGTAGTAAATTTACATTTCAGACTTTAACGAGTTTACATAAGTAAATTTAAACCAAATGCTTTATTCTAGTAAAATTTACTGTGTAGTAGTAAATTCACATCTGTTTATTACTTTCTATATTTATTAAGCAATGTACTATATATTTCAGCATGTAGTTTTACTTTATACTCTAGGCATAATTTTGTACTTTATTTAAAGCAGTGGAGGTTTGTTAGAGTGTAGTGTTTGTTGTAAACGTGTAATAGAGCAACAAAGGTGGTTTTATTAGAAAAAACCTCTTCTCGTTTTGGTCTTTAAAGGTAAAAAATAGCTCTACGGTATTTTCCAGAAACTCTGTGAAATAATATTCAAATTCCTATGTCACGTCGTTTTCAGAAAAAAGAAAAACGTCTGCGACAGACAGACGGACGCGCGATCGGTCCATTCGGTTCCATTTTGTCTTTTTGTTGTACGGAATCATAAAAAACAACAAAAATTATTCCATAAAGAGAAAACATAACCAAATCCCCGAAAAATATCTAAAAAATTAAAATATAAAATTAACAAAAATTCCAATTATTTCAAAATAAAAAATTGGATATAAGTAACTTAATAATAAGAACATATTTACATTTGTCTTAAATTTACAAATGCTTGCTGCCTCATCTGCATCGCCTGCAGACGCTTCGCTTGAATTAATGCAATTGTATTAAGTCTTCAACTTCCTTTTTATAAACTTAAAACTTTTCGGTAAACTTCACTATCAAAAAATATATTTTCTTTTTTGATGGATTCTTCGTTTTAACTCAAATCAAACGGCACCTACGAGCTATTATACTAAACGTCAGACATGCGCGGTACCATTCAAAATACTCCGATTTATGTGTGTCAGGGGTCTCCAATTAACTAGGTAATTCAATTACACTGAAGCAAATACCTAGTTAAATTTACCCTATGTGTATCATAAGCATAACGTCAACGCACGATAGATCACGACTATGAAAAATCTATAAAGAAAAGAAAAATGCACACTAAATTGCAAGAAACCTTTTAATTGCCTTTTGTATGAAACAATATATATATTCCTTTTTAGCATTTAGATCTCTTAGTCAACGGAAAAATGCCGAGGAATTACTGGTGATACATAGAATCTCGAAAATTCTAGCACCGATAAATATCAGAAAATTAGCAGAGTTCCAGAGCTGCCGACCGAACAGGTTTCCGGATATGCTATTATAGGGACTGTTCATTGAAATTCGAGAGCTCCCGCCCAGATGAGGTTTTAGATCAGTTATCATAGCGACAGCCTGATCTAAATTGATGCTTTGCTGTAGAGCAGACTATATCTTAGTGCTTTCATAGGTTTCTTATGGTAACCAGACTGTCATAAGGACAGCCGGGTTCTAGACACAGGGACGCCAAAGTGAAACTAGATTACGGATGGATTTCGCTCCCATGTATTCCACCGACTTGGATAAGAAGACATTGTGCTCCAACGTTTCGACAATCTAGTCTGACTGTCGAAGGGAGTTTTCTAAGTAAGAAGTCGGAAATCCTCAATTCACTTGCGATTTTTAAGTATCGCATCGCTTATCTAAGAAGTTGTACATCCTCAATTCCCTTGAGTTTTTAAGAGCAGCATCACTCATTGCAGAATAAAAAACCGGCTCGCAGGTAACCGCTTACCGCTACCGTGAACAGCAACCGCTAAATACTCAGCACCCTTCAAATATAAGAATATATAGTAGCACTTACTGGACTCGTGTAGTGTGTTCCAAGTGAAAATTCGAGCTATTAGTAATGCAGTAAGGCTGCTGGCTGAAAACAACATACCCAGTTATCTAGTTATCAGGATTTATATTGACATTCGGAGGACTTTTAAAATTTCTCATATTTCTTCCATACAGTCGATTTTGTATGGTTCCTCGAGGAATATTAAATAATTTTGAGGTTTTATGTATTGAAAGTCCTTCTTCAATATGATTCAGAGCCACCTTCATGTCTTCTTCGGTATAAGATTTCTTTTTAGATATTTTTAATACAATCTGATTTGGATGTAATGAAAAAATAATTTAAATAAAATCGTAGCATTCAAAAGGGGTGATTAAAAGTAGGCTAGAAAGTTTACTAAACATTTTTAGTGAGAAATGTCTAATTCGAGCCCAAGCTTAAGTTACGCAAAATTATTTCTTTTCATTCATTTACTTTTAGGTAGTACTTTCAGTAGTAGCACTAATGTGAGAATACAAAAATACACATATAAATGTTATATTAAATGCAAACATTGTGGTAGATTTTGATCTTTGCGTGGAAGAGGTGGGTACATCAAACTATTTGCAAACATTTGGAAGATCTTCCACAATAGCGAACGAGTGTCCTGAGCTCCTTTCTTTTTGCACGCACCAAAAGCAGGGACAACGATTCGATGAAAAAAAGGCAAGTAACAAAGTGTGGGGTAATTTGTTGAATTTTTCATCTCGAAGAGCTACATCAATCAATTTCAATACGAAACTAAAATATAAAAGCAAAATATTTCTATAAAAATTTTGTATTATATTAACCATATTTAAAATCATTGAAGTATTCAAAATTCATAAGTAAATTTCTAGTCGCGATAACCTGTATAACCACAGTTTGTGGTCTCACGAAATGTAAAGAGGATCAACCAAATGTCATGGAACAAAAGTGGAACAAATGAAAGCACGCATATCTCTACATAGGGAGGAAAGTAATGGGAAATCACATTAAAATGTAATTAATATGCTTTCATGTTCAATATGCTCATTAAAGGTCCTTTACAGTCTCGATGTAGGCCGCAATCAGGGGCATGCATACATCATGTCGGATGTGCGATACAAGCATTTATATATCTAAGTGGTCCCCACTAAGCATAATATCGATTGAGTTATTACCGTTTGATGTATGTACATATCTACATATGTACTTTCTCCCTTCTATCCTATTATGGCTGCGGTCTACCAATTCTCTACACACTGGGTGGTTTGTAAGTAAGTAAGTAAAATAGGTACTATAAATTAAGCAAAGAAAATCATTTAGCGTCTAGAGCTGGAAATTAACTCCCGCACTCACACTGTGCCCAATATGACACTGAAGTTTTTTAACAGTTATAACTTTGTCATGGTCTCATTAAAGTTTTTTTTTCTCCTTAATCTGGTGAGTTGCTCAGCACGAATAGATTGAAACAATTTTTTTAGCGTGAACTTTATAAGTTACTATAGTACTTCGAGAATTTTAGAAACTCTCTACATGTAATATTAATGAAAGTAATTTGTTTGAGGAGTTTCATATAAGCCTTGTGTATAGAAGTATATAGTGATTGCGAAAATGCTTCCTTGTTATAATGTCAGATGGCTCCACTTGTACCATTTTGAACAGTTTTGCTCACGCTTCGCTAAAAGCAAACCTGTGCAAGTGAAGTTGGACAAGGGGTTCAAGGGATAAGCCGTAAGAGCATAGCCAAATAGAACAAGTAAAAAAGCTAGAATTGGTCTAAGAGCAAATCTTATGATACCCTAAGTGAATAACCGTATTTAGTACAATAAAAATGTCTAGGATTGATCGTTTTCACAGAATCCGTAAAAAATCTACATTTTTATAATGCAACACAAAGAAACGGTTTATTCAATTTTTTGGTATTACTATAAAAACACCATGTAGCAAATTTCAGCTCTCTATGTCAACGCATTCTCAGGCAGTATCCAAATAACAGACTTCAATAATATAAAGCTAAAACACAATGTGAGCGACACGACAAAAACGCCGTAAAAAGCGCCGTATAAAACGTCCGTGAAAATACAATGGAAGCGACACGAGCGCGACAAGGGCTGTCAATCCCCAATTAAATTTATTCTGTTATTTGTGTTCTAAAATAAAAATAGAAAAAAATTCAACGAATAAATTAAAAAAGATTATTAAAGTAGCATGTGTGGCCGTTTTGGCTAATGAAGATAAAAACAGAATCAACATAGAAGAAGAAGATGTCTCCAAGAGTTATATAAAACTCAGCTGGAGTTGGGTTTCTGTGCGAATGCGTTTATTTTACGGTGGCATTTTACCACCTCAATAAACATTTCGTCCATTTATTATTCAACCAACTCTGATATTTTCCACGACATTCTTATTTGTTGATATTTTTAATCTATCAAATCATAAAAATGATTGCAATGCACGTATAAGAATACAAACATATGAACGCAACCCAAAATCAGAATTTTTCTTAACGCACCTATAAGTGCCACAAATTTCAATTTTCATTTAAGTTCGACGACAATGTCGAACGATGTATTTTGTATCATACACCGCCATGGTATTAGAACCCAATTGACAGCGTTTTTACGGCGTTTTTGTTGTGTGCTCACATTGTGTTTTCGCCTTAATGTTCAGGCACACACCCACGTTTTTTTTTGCCGGAGCAAGGCCGAATCCTTAAATCATAGACAAACTAATGAAAAAGACTGGGCAAGTAGACCTAAATCAATATCAATCGATTATAAAATCGACGATGCCTCGACTTGCATCTATGTAGGTACTTCATGAACGGAAGATCTCAATTTCTTCTTAAAAATTTACTGGAAATTTCATCCTTCGAATATTTATGCATTGGTCGAGGCCGACAGCAACGATGTCTCGACCTGATGTAGGGAAACCATCAATTTTGTCTTAGAAATTTACTGTAAATTTTTGTTAGAATTGATACGCATTTTTGCAGGCCGCGAACAATTTTTATGAGCATAGACGCGTAAATATGCAATAAGATTTTTTTTTTTTTAGAAATTTACAGAAAATGTTTCGGTAGAATTTTTATTCACTTTAGTGGCCGATTGGAGTTATTTTCAGATATAATACTTTCATTTGTGCCTTTGTCGGTTGTCTCCAATTGCCAATAATCATTCAATTGTTCTCCCATTGTCAGCCTCAAATAATGCATAAAACTTCTAAGGAACAAATTTCCAGTAAATTTCTAAAAAAAGCTTGAAAGCTTCCCTACATATGTCGAGGCATCGTCGATTTTATATTCGAGCGAGATGTTGCAAATTTTTTTAATTGACTTGCAACATATCTGACTTCTGGTTTTCAATTTTCCTAATCGATAATCTGTATATTTACTTATTTGTACTTATATCCTTGTAAGCATATACCTAGTGATTGCGAAAACGTGATATAAATAATACTTTTATATTTTCTTTTCAAATACTATAAAAGCTATTTTCAAGCGCTTCTACGGAAGCATATTGTGCTTTGATTGTATTTGATTTTCATATAAAAGTGGCGGATTCGAGGGCGTCATGACCCCCCCCCCCCCCCCCCCCGCCCTAAAAAATTAAAGTAAAAATATTTGATTAATTGAGTTATTTGAAAAATATATTTTCTATTTTATATTTTTTTTATTTATATACATAATTTAACTTCCAAAAATTATACAAAATATTTTTATTCCAAAACTTAAAAAAAAATTTATTTCAATGAATATTATTGTATGCATGCGATGTATGTGCATAGGTTTTTCTCCGAATTTGAGTTTGAAACCGCAACTGTGGGTGATACAAAACTTCCGAAAAAAAACTTCCCAAGCCACGAAACAGACTCGCTCACGACCACATCAGAGCCTTAACTTAGTCCTAACTCCTAACATTCTAAAATATAAGCACGAAGTACCAACTGAGAGAGAACTGTAAACAAAAAATAAATAAGTGGGTTTGTCGAAGTAAATGTTTTTAAATTAATTATTTCGGTTAATTAGGAATAAAAAGTGTTTTACCACAGGTAATATATTCATGGATACTCAACCGAAATTCGAAAGGCTGTAATAAAATCACTTTTCAACTTCCGCCAATGGTTTTTTCAATGTTGGCACCGACTTAAGAACTATTTTTGACACAAAAAATTGTACCCGCATGAAATAGCCTATCGAGCAGTTGAAATATATATGCCAGTGTGTACAACTGATGAAAGTTTGGTTTGAATAAATCCTGCAGTTTGCATCCCAAACTACTATTCTATTTAAAAATGACCTTTTGTAACCAATTATATTAAAAAATTACACATCATCCATACCGCTTAATGCGGAAACCTTCCTCGCACCTAACTACAGTACTGCGGTAGCTAAACTAAGCGACTAATGGCGTTGGACAACTGGTGTCCCATTTGATGTTCTTGTTTTTTGTGCTAAATTTAATTGCAGGATGACCCCCCCCCCCTCCCCTATCCGCGCCAGATTGCAAGTCCACAGAAGTAAGCACTTCTTCTAGCTTAATTAAATTGCTATTAAAGCACGTTGTGGGAAGCAGTTTGGAAGTTCTGCACGATTTCTGAAATTACATCTCGGCCACATTTATTTAACAGTGTTGCTTTCAATTACAGAAAATTAAATTTTTACGAACCAGCACACTTTATAATTATGTTTGCCAGTCCTAACATTTTTCTACTTTTCTATTAACCAATTTCTCAATGATCTAAGAAAGCAAGATATATGTTTTGTAGCACTCCGGGTCATGTAATGCTACACGAGAAACCATGCATGACACGCTCGCATTCGATTTCATGAAATTTTAAAAATAACTTCAAAACAAAATTAATTCAGATTGCTTCCAAAGAAGCACTTTTTGGAAGCATATCAGTAACCTGCTACAAGCGCTTCGAATCTGCCTTTTATCGAAATACTTGTTGTAATTTTTCCCGCTGTCTATCAACATCCACGCACTATGTATAACTGGAAACGGACCGGAATTTTGGTGACGGTAGCCAAAGTTTAATTAAGGATTAGTTATTTGATCTTTGACGGTAGCTATGTATGTAAAAATTGTAGATATTGATATGAAAATAGTTTAGTATATTTGTATCCCTTAATTCATGCTTTACTTTTCCTTTACTCTTCTCGATCGAGTAGACATAGAAAAAAAATAGCTGTCATCCATCGAAAATCATTTATTTCAGTTCAGGATGTCCCAAGTTAATGTGAGTTTCGGAAGAAAAATTGTTCTCTTTCAAATGTTTCTGTAGCTCTCCATATAACAAGATCATTCTTTTTTGTCCACATTTCTATGTTACTGCTTTCTTTTTCTTACTGTTGCTAATGTTGAATATCGTCGTTTTTTTTTTTTGTATGAAACCTCCTATGTTTCACAGTAACCAATTTTGAGATTTTGATATCAACTCAAACACATTTATTGTATTTGCATTATCGGCAAGAAATGTTGAGGGATATGCTGGGAATTCAGAGCTGAGCGCTACTATGAATAAGCAAAATTAGAATTTGAAATTTTAACAAGCTGAAAGAAAGACTTCTACAATTTTTGTTCTGTAGAAAATTTTCATTTAAAATGGAATTTCTTACAAGTTTCTTTACATGGAACCAACCTACAAAATCTCTATGGGTGAGGCTGTAAATTAAAGAGCTTCATTAAAGGATTTGATCCTAAATAAAAGCACACATTATATATGTGACGAAAGCTTTGACACTAAAAGCTCCAGAAAGCAGAGGCTCTTATAAAAGTTTTCAATCGACAAGTTTTTACAGGGTGCATGTTCCATTGATTCACTCATCAAAAAGAGTTTTGTTTGGCGTAATTTAAAATGTTCGCCAAGAACGCATTTGAAAATTCTTTCACAAAATTATTTTAAGATTAAGAGGCTTAGCCGAATGCTAAAATATTCCCTATTGCCCTAGTAGGTCTTTTCAAGTGACTTGGTCCAAGTTGTGAAATGTTTTGAAATACCATATTTATTTGGAAGATTAATTATTCAAGTGTGGAGACTAAAATGCATTTGACAGCAAAGTAAAGATGAAATGATTTTGTTGTATTATAAATCCAATAAGAACAAATGCAATATAGAAGAAGCCATTCACTTTTGTCAAAAGTTATTAATTTATTTCATTATGTGCTATGCAAGAATATTGTATTCCATTATACATAGATTTGATATAAGGATATAATCAATCAATCAATCATTTTATTTTACCTAGTACACAAGATTAGAAATCTTACACTAGTACAATAAAAAGTACGGCTAGGTTAGCTAATAAACTACAAAATAAAATTAAAATAAAAAGAGAGAAAAACTAATAAAACGTAATACTTACAATATATCAGAAAAATAGTAAAAATAGAAAGGGAAAGAAAAGAAAAATGTAATGGAAAGAGGAAAAGAAAAGAGTTCGATAAAATCAGGTAGTACTTCGACAAATACAATTACGTTACGGGGGGGGGCGTATTGTCGTTAAAATCAACCTCAAGCTTTCGATTGCAAACCGAATCTAGACTCATGTATGTATATAACTACCATAAACAAAAAGAAGCACCAAAAGTGTCCTAACTAGTCTCAAAAGCAAATCGGCGAGAAGTATATTTTCAGACAGCCAGAGTCTCCTAGTCTCCTAAGCCCACCATAAATTTTCCTTACCATAGATTTGATATGATCACAGCACCTCAAATGATTAATAATTCTCACCCCCAAATTGGTTATACAGTTTACATAACGTAGTTCCAGTTTTTTAAGCATAATTGGGGGAAGATCCTCAATATTAAGATCAGAATTTGAGAGGGCTATGCATTGCGATTTATTGGGGTTAAGATGCAGTTGATTATCAATTGACCACCTAAAACTTTCTGAGAGATCATCGTTTATCCTGCAGAAACAGTCCTCAATCAGTCCATGAGGTCTACATAGGTACAACTGCACATTATCTGCACACAAATGTAATTGAACATCATGCACCACATCACATAAATCATTAATGTTGAAGACAAAAGTGGGTAGGTCCTAAAACCGAACCTTGAGGAACTCCACATGTTAAACGCATTCGAGAAGACGGAACTCTTTTTGCGACCTATTTGAGAGTAAATTGAATATCATATTAAATAGCAGAAGAGGAGAAATAAAATTTATATATAACTTATGCAGCAGTTGTTCATGTACAACACAACTAAATGCCATTGAGAAGTCTAACAAAACCATCAGACGAAGATCTACTTCATCTAGAGCCGATCTCAAGTCTGTAGTGACCCTGAGTATCGCAGGACTCACAGCTGTGTCGTGCACGAAATCCACACTGATATTTCACCAGGAGATCATTACATGTTACAAAATTTTCAATCTGGGCTTGCCTAAGCATTTCTAAGACTTTGAAAAGACAACTGAAAATGCTGATGGAACGGTAGTATGCCATCTGAATAGTAGACGTTTTTTTATCGATAGGAATAACATTAGCTATTTTCCATACTTCTGAGAATTGAGATGTAGTTAGGCAAGTGTTCATGAAGTGCCGAACATACGGGAAAATGTAACGCTATAAGATCTTGAGAAAACGAGGATGTATTTTCATCAAAACTAGCAGCATGGGACTTGTTAGAGTATATCGACATAAAAATTTCATCATTCTCCAAACACCGAAGAGAGAAGCAATTAACACTTTGTTCACGTATAGTAAAAAAGGACATACTGGGTTGTTATAGAATTAATAAATTTGTTCCTGGACCTGCAGTTAAGTGCCGGTTAAGTTCCTCAGAATCAAAAGGACATTCAGGGGTTGACATCAGAATAAATTGAAGTTCGCTTCAAATTACCCCATAAAGTTTTGGAAGGTAAGATGGGATCGAATTGAGAAGAAAAATTCTCACGCTTAGCTCCCCTAATTGAAGAAATGACCTTGATACGAGCTTGTTTATAGAGTGTGCGCGTGTAATGAGTATTCACCCCTTTCCACTGTTTATGTAAAAACTCCCGTTCTATAATAAGAGAACGGATTCGATCAGAAAACCATGGATTGCTATATGGACGAATCCGTTTGACTTTAAGTGGAACATGTTTATTATATAAATAAGAGACTATCCCATTAAATTTCCACAGTTGCTGTTCCGCCGATGAAAGAAGGAAAATATCATTCCACGCTAGTGACATACACTAATTTATCAGGTTAAGATTGTCAACATGTTTGAAATCATGATAGCAGAAAGTCTTATTAAGATTCCCACCTTGATCGAGTATACTTGGAGGGCTCAGCTGATTGTGAAATCTGACATTACTCTTATTAGTAATCATGACAAGATCAAGAAGTGAAGGGTTGGTACAATTAAAAAACGTAGGCAATGAGTTTATCACATCCAAGTGGAGCGCCACCATATCAGTCAAGTACCTATCAGTCATCAAATTATCAATCCGGATGTTTACATTGAGATCACCACTTAAAATAACATCATTGTAACGGTGTACTTAGTGTGAAATTTCATTGGAAAACTGTTTAGCAGACAGCTCACTATAGACACCAGGAGGGCGATACATAGTACATAATAAACATTTCCTAGAACCAACCACAACCTCCAAGCATAACAATTCTATTTCCTCATTCGATGAAGAATCTACGATATCAGCCCTTAAATTATCCCTCAAATAGATCGCAACACCAAGGTATATAGAACACAAGATATTCCCATTAAAATGCTGACACAATGCAGCTGATAGTCTGTGACTAATGTATATAAATTTGTATAGGAAAGACAGAGAGAGGAAAAAGAGTATTGTGTTATTTGTCCCGTATATTCCTATACAATCACATTAGTACGTCACCTAATGGTGGGGAACATCGTTCGTAATAGGAATACCTTGTCTTCTATATACCTTGTCGTAACACCACCTCCCCTGTGACTTAACCGATAATTTCGGAATAGATTAAAGTCAGGTATCGCACTGAGTGACGACGGTATATGATTCTGCAGCCATGACTCGCTAACGAGGACAGCATGAATATTAGAAACGACACAAATCTGACAAAATTTATCCATCATGTTCCGTAGGCTTCTAGCATTAATGGTACAAATCTTACCCTGTCCAACTCACACAAACCATTAACCTAACCCATAACTGAGCATACCTCCATCAGTGAAACAGAAAATAAAAATTGAAAAATAAATTGTGTCGAGTTCTGTACAAAGAAAACAAAAAGTGCAATGAAGTAATTCTACATAGATGCCACAAATCATACTAAAATTAATATTTCAAAGATTATTAATTATAAGAAAAAAAGAAGAAATCTGATGTAAATAATGAAAAATAAATGAAAAAAATTGAATGATGTCAGAAAACCAAGAAAACTATTGACGAAGAGCTAAATTATTAGAATTTATATATCTATATACTATTAGTATTCAAATTTAAAGGAGAGCCTTGCACCGAAGCGCAATATTGATGGGCTGAAATATTTCTTACACCTTTTCAGAAATCCAAGCTATTTCGATGCTTCTTTGCAACAGAGAAAATATTGTCTTTTCAGCTTAACTTACTCGAAATATTAATACCAAAAATGCTTAGTGATGGTGAATCGATAATTAATATTCCATAAAAAGAAACGGGGTTGGTGATTATCTTACTTTAAAGAGATGAGGCAGCTTTGAAATGATAGATTTAAAATTATTGATTATATTATAAATGATTCGACATCAAGAAGAAGTCAACAAGTCGAAATAAATAGATTTACGCAAGAGCAAGTGTCCTTATTTGAGTCTAAATAGCCTTAGAATGGTCTTAACTGATATCAAATTGATTTTAAAAAGAGCGCACGGTTTTATTATCAACCATAAATTTTTTAACAATTTTTAACTAAATTTATTTTGCCTTTATAAGCAGCCAATTGGCTGTAAGGCAAAGTCGAGATCTAGATGTTAAAAAGATTATTTTTAATTTAATAATTTTACGAAATTTTTGATTTAAATTAGTAAAATATATATGTACGTTGCTTCGTAAATAGTATAAAAGCGCAGTAAAAGTCAGAAACAAGTTTTATGTTCGACTGTATATACAGACATAAAAAACTAATTCATTTTATTTAATAAAAACGGCATTATATCGGTCTACTAGCACTCAGATAGGTTTTGCTTAGAACCAAATTGATTTAAAATAGGATGAAGTGTTTTAATCGCAACCATACTAAGATCAAACGGTCTTATTACGGCCGTACAAATACGAAATAGGTCTTAATGTAAAATTGCCATCTTATGCTTAAAATGTATTATTTTTAATTTAATTATTTTTGACGTTTTACGACGTTTCAATACTAAGAAATAACATTTTTAAACTTTTTTTTTCAATTTCGTACGTATTTAAAATAATATCAAAATTAAATATACCGTTAATAAAAAAATTATTTTAGAAATATTTCTAAACTTTTCCTGATTTTAATTAGTTTTGAGGTGCGTTATTATTTTTCGAGGTATCCTATCGGATATAATCAGTAAAATTTCAATCGCCGTATAATTTCCTACAATAATTGTTAAAACTGCACTTAAATATCTTATAATTACACTATTAAAATAAAATTGAATTAAATTTCGACATTTTATTAAATTATTATAAATTGGAATTTATAAATTTTTTCGGATCACTTTTATTTTAAAGTTTCAAGTCTAAAATGTTTTTCTGAAATAGTATTTCCAATGTTTTTTTTTATCTTAAAAAAGGTTTGAAGAATAGCTTTATGATAGTTTGGATAACATTATGCGGATAGGTTGATGAGTTAAATTTATGCTTTTTTCTTTAATTAACAATTTTAAGAAAGTTTTTTAGAGGACTGCAAATTGTCACAGAAAGTAATCCAGATAAAACAATAAGGCGTTATAAGGTTTTAAAAACAGGCCCTCAAAGTTTATTGTAGCATGGGCCCTATTAGTTTTATAAGAGGTTTTTTACAGTCACATTATTATTGGTTTGACTAAATGGCTTTATTACAAGTTTTGTGAAATAGTATCGAAAACGGTACGTAGACTATGTTAAAACTAAAATTGTTACTTGGGGTTAGAGGATGATTGATTGATTCTACAATATCTTCACAAATTTTCCATACATTTTAATTTTGTTTTTTATTTAAAAACCAAAAAATATATGTTTTTTTATTAATATTTAAAAAATGAGAAATAAAAAAATCAAGAAATTATCTTCGTTTAAAAATCAAAAATCAAAGACGGAAAATAATTTTCATTTAATAAATTCAATTTATTTATACTGGTTAACTGTACAACAAGACTTAAAATCTTTTATGTTTGCACAATTTTTATTTTAATAACTACATAATAATAATTTTAATTGAGTTTCAAGAATCACCAAAATATATTTAAAGCTAAGTGACTACGTTATTAACTAATAGGCAAAATATAACAATTCACGGGTAGATAACGAGAGCCGGAAATGGAAGGAAGTTAAGAAACCTTGAAAAATAGAAGCAGCAACACACATGAAAATTGTAATCATTGGGATATTTTTAAAAATGTTTTAAAACTATTTCTGCATCGCCTGGCTGAGATCGTCTGTTGATTGCCCGCAGGTAGAGGGTTCGAAATATTTGTTGCATGTACAAGGTAAGAACGCTGCCCAAGTACAGAGAGAAAGCGAGGAATTAGAAGCTGTCGACGTCTTTCAGAACGAATAAAATTTAAATATTCATAAAGATATCTAGGTTCTTTCGTATATATAATTTTATGCATGAAAATTAATCTCCTGTATGTGCGATAAGTTTTAATGGAACATCCAAATATTTTGTGCTGATACGGACTGATCCATAGATGAAACGTACACATTCGTTATAGACTTCGTCAAGTTTGCGACTGCAGACAGAGTCCAGTGACGGAGACATTAGGTTACCATAACTAAAATGTGATATAACCAAAGTTTTTATAAGTATAAATCTGGTTTGTATGGATAATAACACTGCAGTTTAACATAATTGTCGAAGACAGCCGTAAGCTTTTCAGATAAGAGACTTGATAAAGGCACAACAGGTTATATTCTCATCAAGATGACACCAAGGTTCCTGACTGTTCTTATGTACGGCAAATGAGACTCATTTAGAATTATCGGAGGTACATCATTTACATCAACGTCATTTCTATATTGCAACATACAGCAAAATTAACTGGCATTGAGTGCCAGGTTATTTACGCTTCACCATGAGTTAATCTGTTGAAGATCGTCATTCGTTCGATGTACCTCATCCTTGATCAAACCAATCGGTCTACTCGTCAGCATACTGATGTACTTTTGAATCTTTAAAAACACTAGGGAGATCATTTATAAGCTAAATAGCAGTGGTCCTAGAATTGAACCTTGTGGGATTCCACACACTTGTGGTAAAAGTTTAGAACAAACATTCTTTAGTTTCACTTGTTCGAACCTATCAGACAAAAAACTTTTTATATTTTCCATGGCTGACGAAGAAAAATTATACAAAGAAAAAAGCTTTGGTAGTAATTTAGAATGAGTCATTCTGTCAAAAGCCTTCGAGAAGACCAACAGGGACAGCAAACCAATTTCACCTTTGTCAAGTTCAAATGGAAGATCTGTAGTCATCTTTAACAAGGCTGTCTCGCAGATATCCCCACAAAGAAAGTCAGATTGCTTTTTAGAAAAAAGTAAATTTAAGTTCGAAAATGAACAGAATCGGGAACTTCTTCGCGTCTACGTAGAGAGCTGGAATGTGGCACATGGTGTTTTTTAAAGCAATAGTTAACAAAATTTAGAAAATGGACTAAATCGGTCAACCCCTTCTTGGTGTTGCCAAATAAAAATTTACGATTTTTACATATACTGTGAAAACGATCAGTTCTAGATGGTTTTAATGTACCGAAAAGTTCCTCAGAATGTGAAATCTCATAAAATGGCTTATAACTATTTATACTTTCCGACGGACCGTTTTAGAAGAATATATGCGAATCAAAAATCATACTTTCACAGAGAGTTGAGCGTACAAAATTACGTACAGGGACTAATCTAGGGTATCATAAGAATTGGTCTTAGACCATTTCTAGCTTTCTTACTTGTTACTTCTAACATATTCATGGACTAATGTAGTCAATTATAAATAGTTATATCAACAACGCTTATATATGATGGGAAAGGGAATACAATCGTGCCTATTAGTGTTAGTGGTTGGGAAAATTCTTGCCTAGACCAATACGAATACATAGGGAGAAAGAAACCTCACGGCGGACGGATCAAATCAAAACACGTATACAACAAGTAAGAGAATTTGAATTGGTCAAAGACAAATTTTACTAACAGCCTAGATGAATGCCCGTATGAAATTTCGTATTGTCACCTTTCTGTGCAAGTTTGATTTTTGAAGTAGTTTTTCGCATATATTTCTAGAACGGTTTGTCTGACAGAAAAAATTATTATAACCAATTTTATAGGATTTTTATATGGCCTGATTTAGTCCATTTTCGAAATTTTATTTGCTAGTACAAAGCAAATACCATGTTCTAAATTTCAGCTCACTACGTCGACGCGTTCTCAGGCATTGTCCAAATATATAGTGGAAAGCGGAATTTTTGTATGGCAACCCCACGAAGGAGTTGCCCGACTTATCTCATTATAGAAGTTAATTTTACTTTTTGTTTTTAAAGTCCGTGTACAAAATTTCTCGAGTTATCGTGCGCAAAGACGGACAGACAGACGGACATGCAAAAATCAAAATAACTTTTAATATTATGCGTGGGTGTCCAATCCATTTTGCTCTATCATCATTATTTCGAGGTGTTACAAACGGAATGACAAACTTAGTATACCGTATAGATTTCATCTTCTAAATCTATATATATCCGCCAGCAACTTATTGGCATCTGAGTTCACTGTAGTGTAGACAGCAGGCAGTTTTCAGGGTTCATTGCTGTCCTGATGAGATAGCCCTGTTACTGCTGATCGAAACACTTATACTCAGTACCTATAATCTCAAAAATTTCTTTATGGAATTTTTGATCCTCGGCTTTAGTTCAGAAACTGACAGTACTTCGGTACTTGTCTTTTAATTTTCTCTGCTCATATGCAGTAGGTTGAGAATTGGCTGTAGACTCGTATATTGTACGGGTCTCGAAAGTTGCTAAGAGTTCCCTTCTGATCACTTTGTACGTTTATTTCTTTGACATTTGTACAGCATAGTTCCTTATTTTTCATTTAAATACCTTTGGATGCTCGGAAGTGATCATGGCAAGGTCAGATATTAATCAAATTTCCCATTATAGGACTTTATTTACGCAACGAACTTTTTCACGAAATTGTGGTGACTTAAAACAGTAATTTCCATTCCAGATACAGTTTTTGCATGTATATTTTCAATACATTCCACAAAATAGAAAATTGTTCGTGTTTTCTAGAAAGAAACAAGTAAGGTGATATATTTATGTCTTTTGCATGAATGGGGGAATAGAATTTGGCTATACATTATTGCAGTGCGACTGAGGCAACGAATTCCACACACAAATTGATAGAACGTCGGATTACCCGAACGACAAATCTTCTTAGATGTCTTAAAAATCCTTTCAAAGTCATTTTATTCGAAAACATCAAGTTTTGCTCAAGATTTTGAAAGGAAAGTTTCGTTTTCCGAGTCTGCTGGGGCTTCGTCAAGAAAATAATTTCTCTATTCACAAACACTATTTCAAAACAACCATTTTAAATATGAGAGAAGCATTACTCAGCAGGTTTCAGGAATTTAAAACCAGAAGAGCGATTTTAGAATTCGTCAAAAACCCTCTTAATGCTACGATAATAGATTTGAAATTTTCTGCTTTTGGCGTTGACAGTGGTAACTGTGAAATACAATTGCTGGATTTCAAAAAACAAGGATCTATATTTGAATGCCCTTGTGGTTATTTGAAAATAGTGGAGAAGAACAAATGTGAGCTTAGTTCACAACACAAGTGGTCAGCTTTGAAAGACCTGTTGAAGGTAGACATGATCATATTCAACGCCTGGAATGGAATTCCTGATTGTTATGATCAGCTGAAAAAACTCGCGTTTGCTGTTCTTTCTCCTTTTCGGTTCTACATATTCATGCGAACAATCTTATTCAATCATGAAATTTAGTAAGATTAATCTGAAAAGTCGTCTTATCGACGAGAACTTGTAATCGTGCCTAAAATTAAGAATAAACAATATACAAATCTTGACTTACTAAAACTTTCTAAAGAGATGCAAGGGTATTCTTCGCATTAATGTTTGTCAGCCACTGGCATGATATAAATTTATGGATTCCATAATTACATATTATTTTTAATCAATGAATAAAATGTTTGTTATGAATAAAATCAAGTTTTATTCAGTGTACCCGTAATTTAATGAAGTGCTAAATTACAATAAAGGTTTACTATATCAATAAACAGATTTGGCTCTCAAAAGTTTTTTTTTAATCATTGTTCTGTACTTGTTTGGCTCTTTTGCTAATAAGTTTGCCAACCACTGCACTAGATGATGAAATTATATGATATACTAAGTCTGTCATGCCATTTGTAATACAAAGAAATAATGATCGTAGAGCAAAATGGAATATTAAAATTTATTCTGATTTTTGTCTTTCTTTTCCTTCAAATTTTACAAAATTTGTTATAATCATTTTTTCTGTCTGACAAAACGTTCTAAAAATATATATATACAATAATCAAACTTGCACAGTTGGGTAGGTACAAAATTTCATTCAGGCATTCATCTAGGGTATCCTAAGAATTGGTCTTAAACCAATTTTATCTTTTTTACTTCTTCTATTTTAATTTTTTTTTTTCAAATCACTCAATTTCGCTATTTGGAACTTGGTTGATGAGTCAAAACCAAGGCTTGAAACGTGCCAACCAAAATCAATAAGTTGTCTGATGAAACAACAGATAAGAAAAAATATTTCGCTTTTGCTGCTGTACTGTAGAATCCAAAAATGGATCGCGGGGAGCACGCAGTTAATCTAATTTATTGCACTTTTTGTAAAAAATATAAAAAATTTTATAAACGTTCAATTTGATAAGTTTAAGAATGCAGCCTTTATGGCTACCGGCTCAGCCTTCGCTCCACTTTAGGTCGTAGCTGTTAAATCCTATAGAGGAAACATTCATGTACATAAGCGTGGCTTTTCTCGGGGTGCTTGCAGCAGGATAAATTCTTTTCGAGTAAAACCGATGGTAGGTTTGTTTTAATTGAAAACAGCTACCAAAGTGTTTTGATGAGTCTTGGATGTAAAGGCGGCTTGTTAGAATATTACTTGCGGTTCAAAGCAAATATTTAAAGAAGCAATTACAACTCGTAATTGGAAAAATTCATCGAAACTACATAACTGCAAACAAATCATTATGTGTTGTTGTAGTGAGTTATGACATTTAAACAAGAGATTTATTTTGGGATAAAAATGTTTTATTATTTCGTAAAAATTTTTATTTTTACTAGACTAATAAGCTAAACGTTAAATAAAAACAAAATAATTCTGATTGGAAAAGTCTCGATCAGTAACTGAGGGAAATTGATTGGTCGGCCTGTCTTGTTTCGAGGGAAATGCACATGAGAGCATAGTCACAATCTTGGTTTACATAAATACACTCTGTTTTTTGTACCGCGACAATTCAATTGGCTTAATTGCCGCCCGTTTATCAGAACGTTGCCTAAGTACAATACCTACGCAACTATACGTGTTACCCTAGTACAAAACTAGTGCAACGATTCGATGAGAACTTGGTAAAAAATGAATACGACTGCTTCTGATAAAAGTGAAGACTATACTATATTTTATTTTACACAAAATTACATTTTTATAATAAAAAGATGCTTATTTGACATTTTCGTAAACGCTAAAATCTAAGCAACGTGAAAATTTATTATTTCATAATTTCCCACACCTTATCACCACAAAATATTTTTGTCGGATTCTAATTACTTTGCCAGGCGATTTTGTGGCGACAAGAATGTGGGAAATGTCTCGTCAACAAATTTGCTGTAAGAGCTGTGAAATTTAGCAATCATGATGAATGTTATATACATACATTCAATCTGTTTGTTTTCATGGAATTTTGATACTTTTTATTTCTATTACTAATTTATATGGTATGTGATATTCAACACACTCCTTAGTTCTATAGTAGGTCCCAACAAAAGCAAAATCTCTCTGTGTTTAACGATAGTTCAGCCAAGTAATAAAAAGCTGTATATCATCCTTGGCTAAACCTCTGCACAAACTAAGTATTCTGCTTGTCTTATTCGCCAGGAAATTTTTCAACTGGCTCTAAACTTCCTCATGTTCAGCCTATTCCCAAGAAAGGAGAGGGTAACGATCCCTCAAATTATCGAACAACTTCGAATATTTCAGAGGTTTTTGAACCTATTATAAACTCCGAATTAATGAAGTAGAAACCAAACAACTCATTAATTTATAGTCAATATGGCTACCGGACTGGACGCGCAACCGGACACTTGCTGACTTTTTTACGGAACATTGGAACCGTAGTCTTAACAATTTTGATGAGTCCAAAATCGTTGCCCTAGATATTTCAAAAGTCTTTGACATAATCTGGAATCGAACTATTTTAGTTAAATTTAAAGCATCTCTCCCGTCCTCTTCTGTTATAGATTGAAAGTGTTTTATTTTATCGCCTAATACTGGTTGTACTAGATGACGTTTCACCCTAACGTCAGCCTATAAATACCGATGTGTCCCAGAGCTTTGTTATCTCTCCATCTCTCTTCTTGATTTTTATTAACAATCTGCTTTCCCTTATTTTTAATCCCATAGTTTTGCCTATGACAGTACTCTTGAATTCGTTTACTCTCTTTGCACACTTGGGGACTCCAGAGGGAATACCATATCTGTCAATCGATATTGCATGATTATGGCATAACGACCTTGATAATATCTTCGCTTGGGGCAGAGCCAATTGTGTCGAAACAATTCATCTAAGTCCCAAAGCTGTCTCATCTCTTTAGAACAGAATCATAACTTTTACACTCCCATTTATTTTGATGTAGCATTGATTTACAGTACATCTTCTCCATGCACTCTTGGCATTAATATTTCCAGTAAGCTAAGCTGGATAGATCATATCTTCTCTGTTGCCAAAGAAGCATCGAAATGTCTTGGATTTATAAAAGGGTGTAAGAAATAGTTCAACCCGTCGAATTCAGAGCTCCTCTACAAGTCCTATATCAGATTTATCAGACCTAGAATGGAATAAATTTCGAATATCTGGACGGGGCTGGTCGCATAGCCTAGGTTTCATTGAGTATTGTCATTGGCAATGTAGCTATAGTTTATCATATCGACTTACTCGATCACCGCTGCAATGTTGGATGCCATTCGCTCCTTTATCGCTACATGCATGGTTCATGTTCTGATGAAATATGTAGTCTGATCCCTTGTAGAATGATTCCTGCACGTAATACTCGCGATTCAAGCCGTGCACATCCTTTTACCCTTCAAATTACTTTCGGCCCTACAATAAAATTCTTTCGTGATGCTTTTTATTCCAAACTGTGCGAATGTAGAACGGTTTACTATCTTTTGTCTTTCTTATGACATACAATCTGCGAAAGTTTAAGGTTGACATAAATCAGCACCTCCACCACTCTACTCACGTTGTAATGAAATTTGCTACTGTAGGCCTAATGGACTTGCCGGGAGCTCTTGAGTAATTCAAGGTTTGAATGAATGAGAAAGGTTAGTTACAAAATGAATTTTTTTTTTAATTTCTCGAATTCTATCCTATACAGTTTGATATTTATTCATTTTAGTTATAACAAGTATTCCTTATTTATTTATAGCATCTTTAGTGTTTTTATATATATTCGTCTATTATTACCGAAGAGAGAAGGAGAGAGAGAGATTTTGTTTGTTCGTTAGAGGTATTCAGTTTTTTAAGGCGATTATCAGAAGTTTCACACTGGGAAATAGGACTGCAGCCATATGGGCAACAAGACGGAATAATCATAGGGTAAGCACGGCAGGTAGGTGGAGCACTAAGTAGGGTAACGGCTACTGCCATACGGCACGGCCAATCGAGAAAAAAACGGTATGGGACTGCATATTTATAACTACAGCCATACGGTACGGCAGTTATACAAGAATATTATGTCGAACATATGGTTCGTTACGACTTTCTCTAATTTCTTTCTCTATGTCCTTCCTACAATGTTGTATTTTGCATCAAAAGGTATGTCTTGCATCTATCCTGTGACTGCTATTTTAAGTAGACGAAAAGTATGTAGCACTTTAATTCCTGTATTTCGCAAAATTAGAATTTATGATGCATTCGTGAATTTGAACAAAATATATGTCCCCATTTTCACTAATTAAAATGGATAATTTGGAAACTTTATATTTCAACAATTTACAAACAAGAACAATATAAATAATTTAACACCTCGTTTGACTTTCGCGAGTGGCAAATGTTGAACGTTGAGCAACTTTCTTCTTTGAGAGCAGTAGTATATCTGTTCGACCCAAATCTTTTAAATGATAAATTCTGTGCATTTAATATTTGCGAGTGATGGCGAGTATCTTCGAACTTTTGATCTGTTTCCAGCTTATAAAGTTTTTAAACTATATTTGCGCCACGCCACCCCCCCCACTCCCCCCCCCCCCCCCCCCCCCCCCCCCCCAACTTTCAAGTATCCTGGAACCATCCCTTGCATGTTGTGTTGTAATTATACTACCCAGAAATTCGTTTGTTCGCATATATTTATTTTCATTTCAGATCAGTTCCCTTTTCATGCAGGATCCATCGTCCATGTGATCGTCACCTTGGTGCAGTATACGCAGGGATTCTACAAGGAAAAGTACTTTGGCTTCAGGTTTTTAATGTTTTTTATTTCCAGAATTTTTGCTCAACAAATAAAAATTTAAAAAGCCAGAAATGTTCAGTCGCATATTACCTAAATATTTTCATATAAGAACCTTTTTCTTAGTAATTATAATATTTAAAAAAAAAACAACAACAAATTAAATACTTTCATTTGACATAGATCAGCAAACTAAACACCCCAAAAATTTCAAAAAATGTATGGTGCAAATTCAAATACAAATCAGCACACGAACTTCAGTAAATCAAATTCCATGAGGCAAGAAGTTCTTTAACACAATTTCTCCAAAAGTTATTTTAATTCAGGATCAACTTGGAAAAGTTTCCCATATGAAGTTTTCTTTAACTTTGAAATGAGATTATGAAGTAGCAAATTTTAGTACGGTTAAGGAGCAGAATACTAATATCATGAAATAGGGAAATAAATTCATATAACTCAGGCCTCTTCCACCGATGGGATTGAACGATATGGATTCCACTTTTACTCAGGTGAAAGTCGGTAAATTTTGATAACTTTCTCGTAAGGAAATGAGTTTCTTAAAAGATATTTTTAATTAAAAAGTAATGACTTCTTAGTTTCAGGCATATACCAATATATGCACAATGTTCATACATATCTACATTGATATAGATATAAGATAATCCTTTAGGTAAAGTTAAAGCTACCATTAAGTTCTTATCTGAACGGTTTTATGCAACATTTGTATAGATAGACTAGGGTTTTATAATGATTGAACGCCATCTTGTAAGTTTCGTCGAATTCTCCCCATCTTTACTATTTTCTCTATATAGACTTTGATAATTAAACTGAGCGTTATTAAAACTAAATTTTGTTTTCACGCATGTTTCCGTTAAAGCAGTAATATCGATTTTTTAGTACCAGAATAGAAATTTTAGAAATTCTAATTATTTCTGTTGAACGTCTCAGACAGTCTAAGCCGTAACTTTAAGGTAATAATTGAGGAGTGTCGGATGAAAATGCTGGAAGTTCCAATAATTTGAAGTAGGAATAATACGGAAAAATTTGTTTAGTTTCCACAAAGAATCATATTTATTTGAACATATTCAAAAAAAAAAAAATATGCAAGGAAAGTTTGGGAAAAAAAATTAATTCCTTTGCAACGAAATGTTGGTAAAATATGTATTCAAAGTACAGCTTCTAAGAAATGCTGCAAGTGCCATTTGTTGAGGAAAATGTGGTAACTGCAGTACAGGTTAACTTGAAAAGGATGAAAGTGTAACAAAGAAATATCTCATAATGAAGCACGAAGACGTCGTATCAGATTACTGAGATACTGTACATATAAATTGGAAGCTTGTGGTGGCATTTTTTTCCCTTTGCGACTTTACCAGGATTATTGGCGGTGGCACGAACTGCATTTTAAACCAAAACAGAAAATGGCTCTTTTAATTTTGGTACTTTCAGTATTTTCATCCAACACTCCTCAATTATTATTCGACATTGTATAAGAATTTAATTTTCAAGTTGAGCAAGATTAAATTGTGCTGACCTATCGTTATAACATTTAACTTCAGATTTTCATTGTTAAAGTTATTTTCTTTATTAGGTTGTAGTCTCTCATGCATTTTGATCTTCCTGATTGGGCAGTAGGTAATCTAAGGCTTTGTGCATGCCTTTACTTTTGCCTTAGAAATTCATTTCGTTGTTGCGATACTGAGTTATGTAATGGTGGCCAGCGTAATGAGTGCAAAACCTTTCAGTTCGGCAATGTTTATCACCTTTGGAAATTTTGACAAATGCTTGGTTTATTTGGAAATTTTTAGGAAATTTTGTTTTGTAGCTCCAATGAATACTGGCTTTCTCATAAACACCGAATTTCGTTTGTAGAATTTTCATGGGTATAGAACTCCGTTCTATATAAACAATGAAGAAGGGATGAATTATTGTCGCAGATCGGAGATGCTGCAATTAAACTTAGGAACGCGATAAACTAAACAAAATCTCAAAAGCAGGTTAAGAGGGAGGACTGCGGCTTCCATTAGTAATAATGGAGATATGTAGACAATTTTTGAATGTATAATTTGTTAAGGAAAGCAGTCTAAGGAAGATGTTGTTATACGCTTTTCTTCATCTTTCATTTGCACAACGATTTTAAACAAAAATTCCTTGAAAGTTTTCTCTTAATTATTTTTAAATAGGTACAATAAATGGTATGCTGTCATAAAGGGGCTCAGAACGGCTATTCCGAGTCCGTGCGTTAAAATTCACACGGTAATCCGACGGGGCTGTATCATTGTAATTAGGGGGAGGAGGATGCGGTCATCATACAAATTAATTTGAGCAAAAAACATATCAATCATTTATCTGTACCGTAAGTCGCATAGTTTAGCTACCACAGTACGCGGTAAAGTACTACGATGATATATCATTTTTAAGTACAATTTTTCTACAAAAAGTCATTTTTTAATAGAATAATAGTTTAGGGTGCAAACTGCAGGAGTCATTCAAACCAAACTTTTCTCAGTTTTACACATTGACATAAATATGGACTGCTCGATATGCTATTTCATCCGGGTACAATTTTTTGTGTCGTCTCAAAAATAATTCTTACGTCGGTCGGTGCCAACATTGACAAAACCATTGGCGGGAAGTTGAAAAGTGATTTTAATAAAACCATTCTATTTTCTGTTTAGCATCAATGAATTTATTGCGTTTGGTAAGATACTTTTTATCGCTCATTAACCCAAATAATTAATTTAAAAACATTTATTTCGACGAACCGACTTATTTATTTGCCATGCAGATAGCGTCTCTGGTAAATAATCTCTGGGAAACATTTTGAAATTTAGTACGCAGCGAACTCTCTTACAATTCGGACGATCTTATGATCGACACGTCCTTCTACAGCGCCGGCGATTTTTAACGTACGTGAGTTGCAATGTTTCTGCCATAGTACTGCGTACATACTTACGCATTTTTCTCGAAATGGAGTTTTCTAATAGTTTTGTCACGATAATTTAAGAACCATTGAAGATATCGCGTTAATTTTTTTTTAAATGGATATATCAACTTTCTCTACACATTGAACCGACGTCTATGTAAAAAAAATATATTATTGTTGTTATTACAATAAACAATAAACAAACTTTAACGCCATTTTTTAAATTTTTAATGTTTTTTTCAGAAATTATCGGTTCAATCTGTGGAGGAATATCCACCGAAGAGAATGCTGCTCTGAAATTGCCGAAAACTAAAGCCATTCCCTCAAAATCGTGGCGGGGTCTTTTGCATCCGTCCATCATATCTTCCTTTAATATTTATATTTTTCAAAGCTCAACACATGAATTTGTTAGCCAAAACTCCGGTAAAAACTTTGCAAAAACGAAAATGTATCTATGTTGTCTCAGTTTATCACAAATGCCTTTTGAATTTTTTCCCACTTTCGGCCTATTTTCGCTGCCTAGTCCCCTTAAGGAAGAATTTGATCAATCAAAGCACAGCTTTGGAAAGTTTTGGGAAAAAGGAACACTTTTTCTGAACACTGCAGACTGATTGGTTGGCCAGTCGACGGCATCTTCCTTTAGCTGTTGTTTTATTGGCGGACTTCGCTGGCATTGGTGCTGGACGTTTTTAGATCGTCTTCCAAGCACACAATCACAGTGAGCCAACCCTGACTGCACAATGTGGCCAAACTTGACGACAAACGTTACCACATGACGCCGCAACAGGATTGAGTTTTTCTCTTGGTTTATTTCCAAGCATGAGTCACACAACACATTCACAATACTTACCTTGATGATTGCGTATTTTCTCCTCACTTTCTGGTTGTGTTAACTGCAGCTAAAAACAACTTTTTTTGAAATTTCAAATCACTTAGTGCACAGCACATACTTTGCGTTCACGCTCCAAATTTACAATGTCACGAAAAGTTAGAAAAGTTAAGTTTTTCCGCGCTCGAACATTGATGCCGCTAGTGGTCAAAACTAAAAAAATCGCAGATGGCCGAACTAGATGATAGGTCAACCCTTACGACATTCCCCTACAGCACCAGGATCTGGACTCAAAATTGTTTTAAGTAGAAATCCAGGTACTGGTATTAAAAAAATTTTCAAGTACAAATCCCGATCCTGGAACTTAAAAATTTGCAAGTTCAAGCCAACGCGCTGGGACTGGTACTAATAAATCCCATATATAAGCCTAAGTACCTACCCTATAAGTACCAAAGTACGTTCTTACTGCAAATACCGCCTAGGGCGAAGTACTTCAACTCTTGTACATTATTTAAATACGCTTTGCAACAATATAGGTTTAGGAGCAGGGACAGTAACGGCCATGATTTTCAATAAAATAAATAAATAAACTAAACTTGTTGTGTAGTGATTTTCATTTTTAAGTTCTTCTATAAATTGAATTAGTTAATTAGTTTTATTTTTCGTTAAATTATTTACTCCGTCTGTTATTGCTATTCACATCTGTTGTCGTCCTTACCTCCACTTCTTGATCCGTCTTGAACACTTCTACTTCATTTTCTTAATTTTACACCGTCAGGTCATTCATTATCTGCAAAATTATGAAATAAATATTTCAAATGCACTTTTAAGCCGAAATTATAATTCTTATCGATATCTTGTGTCAAGTAGTCGATAGCAGAAATTTCTTCTTCATTCATTACGCGGTCTGGGTGGTATTATTCGCCTGCAATTTCGTAGAACCACTCGTTATCACTTTCGACTTCCATTGTTGTTTAAAAAGTTTAAACTGACGACGAAGACTGCAGATCTGTTTATAGCATTTATGGATGATTTGATGTCAATCCCATCAACCGATCTGAGTTGTGCAGTTATGGCATATGACCACTTCATGACCCTCCCCGTCTGCATGCAATTAAAATTAAACAAATTCTAATTCATGCTGCTCTGCATTTTAGGTGGTTGTGCAGTCGCAGTGTTAAGGGGCTCATACACCGTCATGCATGTTTGCCAACTCAAGTTGGACAACAATGTTGTCACGCAGATTTGACCGTATGTGTGTCTGCTTCATGGTGTGACATACAGTGTATCACGAAATTGGACGGAAATTAACTTAGTTTGGTTTTAGGGGCGGAGCTACATGTTTGACAACATATTGTACCGTGTTAGGGCAATGTTTGTCACGCATTCGTCATTCTTGAATCTTGAGAGAACCCTATTGAAGAAAGGATAATATTTAACAGTTTTAGCAGCTCTGATATGAGTTTTTGTCCTGATGTTGGACAGCATGTTTGACAATGTGGGCAGAAAAAGCTTTTATGTGTGACACACCAAGTTGAACAACATTTTCGCCGTGTATGGACCACTTTAATTACGTTAAGCTTTAAAGTGTTAGTGACTAACAGTTGTTTTTGAGTATTTCTGAGAATCCAGTGCAGATATTTTGCAGCGAAGAGCGTTTTTCTTTAATAATTAGTAATGAATAATTAAAATAAATAAATGTATTATATATGCCATAGTCATAAAGCCTAAGCTACTATCCACACAGGAAAATAGTCCTTCAGTAATTTTAAGCTTGGCTCCTGACCTTTCCAAAGGCTACATTTACTATATAGTTTTTTTTTAACAAAATAACAAAATAGTTTTGATTAAAAAGTAACCTTACCGTTTTACGCTCAATAACTGTCAATTGAGTAACAGTTGTAATGGTGTCTGTCCGGACGGAGTCCGAATCTGTAGGTAGACTGATTCGATTTCATCAGACGACGGCACAGTGGATGTGCAATTAATATACTCAGCTGAGAGTTCTCTTTGAGGAATCGTTGTCATTTGGTTAAGATAATTTTTTTTTAAATAACTTTGTTAGGAAAGGTATTCGGTTCGGAAGATAAGTAAGCAAACTTAAGATTATTAGAACACAATTATTCTGGATGAATGTAGTTTAGGGCGGAGGAGTTATTGAAATCAAACTTTTGTCAGTTTTACATAAGAAAACTACAAATATCTTAGAATGTTAAGTCTATGTTAGGGCTCGCATTTACATAGTAGTAAGAAATTCGCTTTCATTGTTTGGGGAGTATTTCTCGACGGTTTTTAACTGCTTCATCCACGGGTGTGCCCCTCTCTATCACGGGTAGAACTTATCGGAAGTCACAAGTGAGCAAGACAACCAACGCACCTGTCGTGTCCCAAAAGCGATCAAATAACGAAAACTATTAATTAAAATCGAATGAATGAAACGCTCGAATTTCTATTCATACATTATTTCTTTATATCTCCTAAGCTATCTGGCGCTTAGGTAATCTAAACCGAACCGAAACTTGCGAGCACAATGACTGATAATAAAACGACACTCGCCAGACCAGTCATTAGTCTTTTTATGTCCGATACTCGGAAGTAAACTTTCTTTGCTCACAACGCGGATGTAAACAAACGACAACAACCTTGTCGTTTGTTCTACCGGTTGCAGCACCTGAGTCGCTTAGTTGTAGACAATCGCTTTACATAATAATTACCATGCGAGGTGAATTATTATTGTAATCGTCCATTGCTCCACTAAGCGCTCATCACAGCCAGCTGTTGGGCTAATCAGCAAAACAACCGACAGTTGCAGAACAATACCATGCGTGGTTATTGTTTAGCAATTGCTGATTATTTCGCTGTAATGCCTTTGGCTGCTGCAAGAATCTTCCGTATATCGGGCCATAACACACCTACTAAAGTATTGTTATCCCTTATGGTTTGTATACATCGATTCAATGCTACTACAGCTCCTTTGTGCGACATGGCTCACACATCCCAGACAAATGTCTTAATTTCTGACTCAAAATAGCTTCCCGTGCCAGATTTAATATGAACTTTAGTACAGAGTACGCTGTTCGTTCCCCGTTGAACTTCTTGACGTTGCGAACTAGTGAATTACGAAATTGCCTACGTATTTACCAACGATGGTCATAACTTTATCTTCTATTCGCGCCAAGGCCTAGACATAGATAAAGTCGTTGAATAACATACCCATAAGCGTCTGTTGCAGACTACGTAAAATATCCTCCCTCCATAGAGTGTTTGTATGTTTATCCTACAGCTGCTGATGAATTGAAATGTCGCCTATTGCTGAAAAGCTGTATTACCTTTATGGGTGAGAAAAAGTTAATTTTAACAATTAAAAACAATTGATTATTTAAATTATACATCTCAGTAAGGTATGAACAATGTTTAGAAAACACATAATGGAACCAAAATTCAAGGAATCAACGGAATCAGAAAAACAAACTATTATAGGAGTATAAAACGAATGCTGGTCGCTAAGGAAACCAGCAAAATTGTTAACAGACCCCACATAATTGCTCAAAACATTAACCCGGATACGGGATAAGAAAAAGTTATAAATGGGTCTAAGTCTTGTGCTAGTTTTAGACCGTTTAGAGCTCGAATTTTGCAAAAAGCATTCTACAATGTACCTCTGTACCGAAAGAAGAATTACTGTGCAAAAATAGAGTAGAAAATGAATCACCATGAGGAGATAGGGGAGAATAAACGAGCTTTTGCCTGATGCCAATTTTAGGTTTATTAGGATCTTAATTTTAAAACCCTTTCTTAAGTACGAACTAGCAAGGCATCGACCAGCACCGGAATTTTTCGTGAACATATAACGACATAAAATGGAAAGGAAAATCAAGTATCGTGTGTTTTTTCCAAAGTCATGTTAACTTCGCAAGTAGACCAGCAACCGACAAATACCGGTCTGGTTTCTTGCCACCGGATAGCAACCTGCAATGAAGTTTCCTGCCAGTTCCGGTTGATATGAATTAGCTACACAGTAAAAAATTTGCACGAATTGTTGCCACAAAGGTTGGGTATTGTTCGATAAAATTAGGGAATATTCCCGAAAATGTAGGTTGTTTCCCCTAAAATTTAAGGAACATTCCCTGTATTTAGGGAAAAATACTTAATTGATATAGAACGAGATTATCAATCACACTTACTTTTTAATTGAGTGCAGACCGGTTTCAACACATCGGCTATCATCATTACATGAAAATTGTATTGCTCCCAAACTGATCTCATACAGTGTCTTGCAGAGTGGTGAGTAATAGAGATCTGTTTGGTCGTTAAAGAAGGGATCGTCTTTGTCTTGTAGTGCTCAAGATATCTCTGTAATGATTCCAATAGATTTAATTTGATTCCTTTATTACACACATGTAGAATCTTTGTGTTTACTTCAGGTACATGATTGTTGTCTAATAAATGAGCCGCACAACTGGATTTGTTATTTTTGTTTCCGAAGGAGCTAGTATGTGCATCTATTCTTTCCTTGAATGAACGCCCCGTTTGACCAATTTAATGGCTAAGATCTGAAATAAAAAAGTGGTATGCAGCTCGAGACAATCTAAGCTTCTACATATATTTAATACACAACTGTTTGACCAGTGTACTACATACAATAGAATTTGAGTGGCTAGACTATGAGGTAAAAAATAGAGCAGAACTTGCAGGCAGGAAAAAACAATACAGACAGCTCCTTCAGAAATAAAAATAACAAATCCAGTTATGCGGCTCATTTATTAGACAACAATCATGTGCCTGAAGTAAACGCAAAGATTCTACATGTGTGTAATAAAGGAATCAAATAAAATCTATTGGAATTATTAGAGATATCTCGAGCACTACAAGATAAAGACGATCCCTGCTTTAACGACCAAACAGATCCCTATTACTCACCACTCTGCAAGCCACTGTATGAGATCAGTTTGGGAGAAATACAATTTTAGTGTACTGATGATAGCCGATGTGCTGAAACCGGTCTGCACTCAATTAAAAAGTAAGTGTGATTGATAATCTCGTTCTATATCAATATGTCGTATCACACAATCTCTTCCGAAACCATACAATTAAAAATACTTAAGCTTTTTTTTTTATATTATTAAGCCAAGCTCAGGGGATACCCTATGATGCAAGGCACAGCATGGCAGGAAGGAGATAGGGAAAGGATTGGATGATATGAGGAGAGTGGCGGAGGTGCCGATGTATGTCGCCCTTAAACTTCCGCAGATTGTATGCCGGAGAAATAACAGAAAATGGTAAGCTGTTCCACATTCGCACTGTTCGGGATAAAAAAGCATCACGGAATTTTACTGTACGGCCGAAAGTAATTTGAACGGTTAAAGGATGTGCGCGGTTTGCAGCGCGAGTATTGCGTGCGGGAATCATTCTACAAGGGATTAGACTAGATATTTCATCAGAACATGAACCATGCATGTAGCGATTAAGGAGCGTAAGGCAACCAACATTGCGGCGGTGCAACAATTTGTGCACTTCTTACAGTGTAACTTGCTCTCATAGAACAATATTTTACCTGTCGGTGCCGCTTCTTGCTGTGCCGGTAAGTGTGCATTGACATTTAGTGAGCATGGAGCATATAAGACATACGGCCATGCGAAATTTCATCTCTCTATATTCTGTCACCCTGGAGATAGATTGATAAATGGGCTTAGGCCTAAGGGCAATTTTAGGCCTCTTAGGACTCACATTTATTAAAGGCCTTACAGCACCTCTACAGTATAAGAAGAACTACCATGCCAATTTTCAGCTCCCTAGGCCTTTTTGTTCTTGTTTTTGTCCATCCATGAGTAGGTAGTATTTGGATATTATAGTTATAAGTTTATTGATATGCTTTTGTTCCTACGGAACAGTAATTATATCATTTACATATTGAGTAACATACCAATTTTATGTGCAGATATATAAAAAAAAATTGTTAATTAAGATTTCCTTACTACCTGTATGATATCATATACTTATACAAGTTTTTACGTTTTACAATTTTTGTTTTGTATTTCTTACTCAATAAAAGTTTGTTTTGCCTCCCTGTACCCAACGATGTGCTATACATACACATGCATATGGATTTACGCTGCACAGGAGGATGATTCTTTTTCCACCCACGTTGGGAGATCCCTTATACAGGAAAGCATCTGAAAAATGAAGGCTTAACTAAAGGGAAGCGTAAAAATCTTCCGCACTTCCACCCTGTCCGTATGCTTTCATTCATGAACACACTTTTACAGAGCTTTACAGTTATGTATACGTACATATAAAGGGCGTTTACTAAGAAAAAGTCGTCTGCGTGCTAGGCAAGTGTTCCAAAAGTAATTTAAAGATGAAAAGCCTAAGAAAATGACACGAATGAGCGGAATTTCATTTACCTTTTTTGTTTTTTTTTTTATTTCAAGCCTAAAGCACACAAGTTCAATCCTTCAAGGCTACGCCGAGTGCGAAAGTATACCTATGAAGGGTTGCCAGAACTTTTACTTCGGAGCTTAACGAAACAATATCAACGAAAATATAGGGTTGGGCAGAGCTTTAATATTGGAATAACCTACATATACCATCAAAGATTTTTGTTGGTTTTGTGAATTTGGGGCGATACTGTCGTTTTACTCTTTAGAATTTCCCGAGATAGTCATGTGTTTGGAATTCTGAAGTTGCGTGCAGACAAATTGGTTCATTCAGTACTCAGTTAGTAGAGTTTGGACCATTGTCGTTTCAAGGTGTGATAAGGTGGGTTCTTCGGACAATATTTGGTCATTGATTCGGTGATAGTGAATAAGAGATTTAATTTTGCTAGATCTGTCTGGAAAAGATGTGTAAAGTGGTGTATTTGTTGCTAACTCTTAATTTGCCATAAGACGTAAACGGAATAAATAAATAAACTTTAACAGTTTAAGAAATTACTATTTTCAAAGAAAGTGTGTTTCGTGATTTTTTATTACTCTAAACACCTGTCAGTCCGCCCTTTTCGGATCATTATTCGTGTAAAAAATTTCAGCCTTATATCCATCCTTTGGATAAATTCAAACGTCAGAATCCTCCACCCACGATTAACATACACTTCGAAGAAGTCTCGTGTCCTGAATAGGATTAGTATGTGATATATCCTGTAGAAGAAAGTCAAATAAATAATTGAAGGAGAAAAAGTAACTGAGACAACTTAACATATATATATATATAATCACCTATCTATAAATACACAAATCCTATGGATAAAACGGGAGGTTTTTGAAGTGTTCTTATTTGTATCTCGAAGGAATATTTCTCGGTTGTAAGGATCAACTATTTTAGTTGCTTTAATAAATTATAATTAGTGCAACAAATTTATTCTGAAGTTGTTTTTAGTGCAACAAAATGTTTTCAATGTGCTCGAAACCAAAACCAAAAGCATCACCAACATCAGTACATCAGCAGCATGGTAAGTTACTTCTTAATAAAGTAAAGATTGAAATTTTAAAATGGCCTTAGCTTTAGTAATATTTCCTTATGTGCGGTTTTGTAATTAAACTAAAAATTTAACATATTCCAATTGATCCAAAAAAGTTAATCACAACGGTTAAGTATAGTAAAAATTCTTATCCGTCAATATTTGTAGAGAAATTCCTCAAAGTTTTTAAATTTTGATGAGCCTTAAGGACTTTTCTTAAGTGCCAACCTATTATCTTTTTAATACATTTCGTCACTCAAATTCTTCGACACCATACCTGTAGGCATATCATTAGAATATAAGTGTATATTTATAAGCGTTGTGTGTGCTTTAGATTTAGCGGATAAGAAGAGCCCAGAGGAATGACTGAAGAAGCTTCTTCAAGTTGCAAACTTAATAACAATCACTCTTCCGGATTTCTAATAAGCTCATTGAAAACAGGTTCTTGCATAAGACAACCTCTATCTATATTCGGCACACTTTTGCAAAGGGCTGACAATTTTTATGACAATGTATATTAAAATTATCATAGACGATATCCTTCAGCAACAGCTCAGTGTAAAATAAAGTTAGTACGAATTTAATAAAAGGAAAATGATATCAAATTGGATAATTCAACAAAACTCCTAGCAATATAGATGGAGATTAAAATATTTGCTGAAATTTGCAATAAATTACATTTTTATATGTATATACCTGGCGTTTAAATTCCCACCTTGTACCAATAGTTTCCCCTAAATGAGTTATCTTAACTAAAAGATTAGATTCCTCGCGTTTCTCTTCTTATCAGGCAACAACATTCAACGTTCCAAGATCTCATTCCATCATCAGTCAATACATGCAGGGAGTCTCGCGTTTCCTATGATATCGTCATAATCATCGAAACATCTAACCTAGAGTGCATCCAGGGGCGGATCCAGCGTCCCTCGCGCCCCTCCTGAAGACCACTGAAAAAAATAGCAGTAGATTTTCTGAATTTTTCCTAACAAAATGATTCACTGAACAGTAAATCTATTCTACTGCACATTTTGTAAAAAACGTAACAATTTCTGGAAGCGTTCAATTCGATACATTTTGGAACGCCGGACGTACCTCGCAACTTGGCCTGCGCTCCAATTTAGGTCGTGGTTGTTGAAGCCTATAGAGAAAACAGGAAGCGCGGATACATGTACCTAACCTTCGTTTTGTTCGGGGTGTTTGAAGCAGGAAAGAGTCTATTTATGTAAACGCGATGGAAGGTTTGCTTTAATTGAAAACAGCTGCCAAAGGGTCTTTTATAAGTCTTCGATGTAAAGACGACTTCTTAGAATATTATCGGGGCGGCGTGGAAAACAAAAATTTAGAGAAACAATTATAACTCGTAACTGGAGAAATTCAACGAAATTACACAACGGCGACCAAGTCATATTCCATTGTTGTAGTGAGTGTTATTACATTTAAAGCAAGAGATTAATTTTTTTTTTTTTTTATTAATTAGTAAAATGCAATAGTTTTTGTAGAATACTTAGCCCAAACGTTAAATAAAACAAAATAAATCTGCAGATTGGGAAAGTCTCAATCAGTATCCTAGAGATTTTGATTGGTCGGGCTGTTTTGCTTCAAGGGACGTTGTGATGAATGCACATTTGAATTTAGTACAATTCAAAGTCTTGAGTATTTATACAGCAGATCTTAGCAAGAGCAAAATCGCTTTTGGTTGAACGATAAGTGCAACCAACCAATAAAAGCGAAATAGTCTGCTTTCAGCACCTATCGATTGCATCCATATCCACTACCAACACTATCCAAAGAGAAAAATTTCTTTTCGACCAGAATGTTAGAATCTTGACAAGATGCAAAGGCAGCAAGGTCACTACTTTACAATGGATTGATTGTTGACTCCCTGAATAAAACTAATATTTTGACTGTTAGATTCACTTCAAATTCTCCTTTGTGGATGTGTACAAGAGCCAATACACATCCGTACGAAAGATATGGTCAGGGTCCTTAAGGAGATCAACGTTTCTATTGGTTTCTGCTGGTCCTGATGTCACCGTTAAATAAAAGCTGTGCCTCATTCTTGGCTAAAGCTCTAAACTATTCTACTTGCCTTATTCGACAGGAAAATTTCCAATTGCTTGAAAACTAGCTCACGTTCAGCCTATTCCCAAGAAAGGAAAGAGTAGCGATTCCTCAAGTTATCGACCAATTGCAATCACTTCGATTCTTTCAAAGATTTGTGAATTTATTATTAGATCCAAATTAATGAAGTATTTAGAAACTAAACAAACCCGCAACGATCGCCAATATGTATTTTTGGCGATGTAGCGAAAACATGTCATATGGACTGACACGAGCACCACCGCAATGTTGGTTGCCTTTCGCTCCTATATTGCTACATGCATGATCAATGTTCTGATGAAATGTCTAGTCTGATCCCGGATTCCTGCATGTAATACTCGCACTGCAAGCCGCGCACATCCTTTTACCCTTCATAATACTTTCGATCGGTATGCAATCTGCGAAAGTTTAAAGGTGACATACATCAGCACCTTCGCCACCCTCCTTACGTTCCATGACTCCTTTCTTTATCACTTTCTTGCCATGCTGTGCTTTGCTTCATAGTTCATAGGATATCTGTTGAGCTTGGCTTAATAATATAAAAAAACAAAACAAGTCACACTTTCTAACTTGCCGACGAAGTGTATGGCATCTACTCTGTGACTGCTATTTTAAATAAATGTAAATTTTTAATTCCTGTATTTTTCCAAAGCAACAATTTATGACTATTCGTGAATTTGCATAAAATACCTTTCTCTAGTTTTATTAACTAAAATGGATGATTGGGAGGTTTTACACCTCCACCATTTGCAAATCAAAACAAAATAAATAATCTAACATCTCCTTTGACTTTCGAGAGCGGCAAAGAACGTTGAGCAACTTTCATCGTTGTGAGTGGTACCCACTTGTTCTAATCTGTTCGACTCGTATCTTTTAAATAATAAATTTTGTGCATTTGCGAGTGGTGGCGAGCGTCTTCAAACTTTTGTTTAGTTTTCAGCCCCCCCCCCTCACAAGATTCAGATTCACCACTGACTGCACCGCACCCAATTAGTAAAACTTTTCTAACTTTAATTGCTGCTACTTACTCCTGTGAGGGATGTTTCTGTTCTAGAGCCTTTTTTACTCTGACGAAATTATTTAATGATTTATTTATATTTAAAAATTTAAGCGACAGCAAACTGATAGCTCTAATTACTTACTATCAGAGAATGAATTGCAAATCTATGTATAACATACAAAAACTCTAAGAAAAAAGTAATATATGTATAAGAAGGATGTACAACTAACAGTTACAACTAAATGTAGCCTTAAGGAATTTTAGGAGTAGTTCAAATAAATATAACTGCAATCTACATGAGAAAAATGTTAAGTCTATATTATTATTAGAGAGAAAAACGACGCAGGAAATAAATAAATAAAAAAACTCAGGATAGCTTTATTCTAATTGGTGCAATTAAATACTTCAAAATGGCATGTTTTAACTTATATGTAATCGCTTTCAAAAAGGACAGATTGGGCAGTATACAGGGCCCTGGTCCAAGAGCAACTAATAGGCCTGCCAAAAATGGAAGGCATATAAAAAAAGCTCTAACCGAATACAACAAAGAGCTCAGGAAATCCAAAAGAAAGAGCTGGGGTAACTTTTGCGAAGAAATTGAGAGCACCTCAAAAGCTTCGCGACTCCAAAACGCCTTCTCCACGGATCATAACAATGGTATTGGCTCCCTCAAACACTGTGATGAAAGCCTTACCTGTAATACCAAAGGAACGATAGAGATTCTTCTCAAAACGCACCGCACTTCCCACTCTGCAACTTTGTGATCGAGAAGCCCGACGTAGACGACAGATCCTCAGTGACACCAGTGGTGCTTAACAGGGATTACCGATCAGCAAAGAAGATTGTCACCGAAGCAAAGGTGAGATGGGCTGTCAAGTCCTTCAAACCTTTTAAAGCTCCTGACGGTGATGGCATATTTCCGGCATTACTGCAAGAATCGCTGGATCACATTAAGACCCTTATCACCGAGATATTTAGGGCCAGCTTGTACACGGGATATATCCCCAAGGCATGGAGACAAACTAAGGTTGTTTTTATTTCGAAATCAGATCAAAGATCGCCCAGCGAGGCAAAATCATACAGGCCTATCAGTCTGACATCATTTCTCCTGAAAATTCTAGAGAAAATAATAGACAGCCACATTCAGACGACATCCAACAAAAGCTGTCCACTCGATGCCAATTAATATGCCTACCAATCCATGGACATACAAGGCGCATTCGATAACACTCTCTTTGACTCGATCAAGAGAGTATCCGAAGTTAGAGGCATAGAAACCTGCATCGTTAGATGGATTGGCAACATGCTCGAGAAACGCTGCATAACAGCTACCATGAACAGCGAATCCATGGCCACTAAAGGCTGCCCATAAGGCGGGGTTTTATCACCACTCTTATGGCTCCTAGTTGTGGACAAGCTATTAAATTTACACCAAGAAGTCCGCTTTAAGGTCTAAGGATACGCTGATGACATTGTCATCTGTGTTAAAGGAAAGTTTGAATCAGCTCTACCCGAGCTTATGCAAACTGCTTTTAACATCGTTAGCAGATGGTGCCAGAACATGGGACTATCAATAAATCCAAGTAAAACAGTGCCAGTCCTTTTCCTAGGAAAAGGAGTCTTCAGATCCCATCTCCTAAGTTAAATGGAATTGCAATAGAATATTCCAAAGAAGCAAAATATCTGGGAATAATCCCTGGAATCCCCACCTACAGATGCTAACTAACAAAGCCATGTGGGCATTCAGTTCTTGCTATAGGCTTTACGGGAAAAAGTGGGGTCTGAACCCCAAAATAACTCTATAGATCTTTCAGAGCATAGTCAGACCCATACTTTCTTATCGGATAAATGTGTGCTGGCCTAAAACATTGCAGGCAATCACCATAAGAATCCTTGATCCTTATTCAGAGGGAAGCAGCCGCTAGTATGCTTCGAAAGAAAAGGCCAGATGAGCGCACCTCCTCCAGGGTGGGTCACCTCAGTATCTTCGAGCAGGTCAACATTAACGACCTAGAAGCTCCAATAGATACTATGGCCCAAAGAGGTCTCCAGCTTCCGCAACGGGCCCAAGTCTGGTATACTGACGGATCGCGGAAGGGCGGGAAAACAGGTGCAGGGGTGTTTGCTCCAGATGTGGAACTATCCATTCCGCTTGGTGCCTCAAAATCAAAATTCAAATCACTCAATTTTTATGTGAAATCTTTTAGAAATTCCAAACGCCTCAACTAAGTTATATCATTTACAAAAGAAGATAGGCAAATCCGACAGTGAACTGTGTCGACTGTGCGAAAAGGCTGACGAAGCCTCGATGCACGTAATATGTGAGTGCCCAGCACTTGCAGGACTAAGGCTGCATATCACTGGAAGAACAATTATCTCTCAAGATAATGTCTCCAATCTAACTCCAAAAGCAATCATCGAGCTCGTTAAAAGACTCGATTTTGCCTAACCACTTTAGGGGAAGGCACAATAGACTAACTATGGTCGCGGTGTCCGCAAGATCCTGGAGGCCTAGTCACCCCTACACTTAACATTAACATTATTCGCTTTTTAAAAGCGATATGTTTTAGATATGGTATTTTCAGTTACTGAGGCACTGCAAGACGTCTTAGGATAAGTTCTGTATCTAACATAAGGTATTCCAGCAGTGGATACCCGGCACAGTGGGATTCTGGGGAATGAGAGTGCTATCCTGGTAACCAGATGCGGCTCTAGTTCTTCCTTTTTTGTAATGAAACCTGCTGTAGGCTTTGCCACCGCGGTGATAAGGTCTCTCGTCAAAACGGATATTCGCATGAAGCATCAGCAGCAATGGGCCAACCTGAGTACTTGCTGGTGTACACAACTTTTTCTTGATGGGCCTAATAAGAATTTCTATGACTTTCTCTCGGAACTTGAATTAAAACAATGCAGAACTGTGGTTAGCATTATCACCCGCCACAGGTTGCTTCACAAAGATGGGAGTTGTTGACATTCCTGAGTGTTTGTTCCGCCTTGAAAGGGAGCCTACCACAACCGAACACTTTCTGTACGCTTGTTCGGCCCTTGTCCATAGCAGACTGGATACGCTTGAGTCTGCCCTCCTATCTGTGGATGAGCTCAACTCACTTGGTGCGCTTCATTTGGAAAACATGGAGGTTTTGGTGAGAGTTCTTTTCTTATTTTTATCAACTTAGCAGAATGGGCTGCCCTGGTCCCCGTGAACTTTCGTCCCGTGCCTTTAAGAAAAAAAATAATAAATTTATTAATACTCCTTCTTTAAATCGTGTTCGCAAAACCACAGATTTGGCCTGGGTGCAGTTTATGATAAGAAGACATTAGACATAAGACATTTTAGAGGTAGAATCAATCCAACGGATAGATATGAGACTTTGACAATAATTAAATCAAATAAACTTTAATATTGACAGAAATTTAAAAAAAAAATTACTACATAACAAACACATGGTAGAAACCTAATAATCTTACCTACAGATAATCATTGTATTCATTTTGATTAATCAGCAATGGCTCGTAATAGAAAATTAAATTAACTTCAAATGTGAGCAATGGCAAATTATATTTAATACACAGACGTTTAGGAGCTTTTTCTCCTTGTACAGCTTTCTCCTATGGGGGCTCGTAAGTAAGTCCCGCTCCATTAAAAAACTGTTCACTTGGAAGGCTGATCGCTCGCTCAGGTTGATAAATATTGTTTAACTATATATCATAAAACTTGACGCGCGAGTTACATATACAGATATGCAACGTGACCTAAATACATACCTCGACTTGCAACGTGACAAGACAGATGACACCCTGAGAAACGACCAGCGATTAGACATTCCAACCCGACCAAAGCCAATGGCTTGGTAAGTGGTAAATTTTCTCATGCTTCAAAAATATGCACTCAGCATAAACATAGAAAGAAGATTCTTTCTATGAAAACCAAAACGTTGTCTTCCCTTATGTGAAGAATGATAAAAGTGCTTACTCGGCGACACGAATTAAAGAGATAATTTTCTGCACTGTAAAAGTTAGTTAGTCAGTCTGTCGGTAACTTTAAGATCGGTTAAGTCCAGGTTGATAATAAGATTTTATATATTATTAAAACTAAATAGTAATAAAGTTCATTTTTATTTTAAAGGAAGTGATTGTTGTTTCTGTGATTAAATAATTTTCTTTTTCTCCTACTACCGCTCAGCGGATAAAATAACTGGCGCAGTCGGTAGGATCCTTTTCTGTAGAACAAGGATCCAGTGATTGGAACTTATCGAAATTTCATAGTGAACGTAAACGAAAAAGTTTATAGTGAACGTAAACGAAAAATTTACGAAATTATTTTGTTTTCAGTGTATGAAAAAAAAAAAAAAATTTTTACTAAAAATAAATAATAATAAAGTGTGAAACGCAGTGATCTAAGGCAAAATTTACTGGATCACGAAGAAACGACCACTAAATTAACACAATTCTGGAGAGATGAAATCATTGAAACTTAGCGATTGACCGCAACAGAGGAATGGCACTACCGGCTCAACCAAATATAATGGAGCAATGTTTAGTTGCATTGACGGAGATCCTAGGCAGGCAGGCTCAACAACCATCTATAAGAAGCAGAATTGAGAAAGAACTACGATTTTTACCAGCCTTTGAAGGAAGAGATGGAACTTTACCGGCATTTATTGCAACTGTGGATCGAGTAGTAGCAGAATACGGAAACCAGGCACCCCTAGTATATACCGTAATTTATCATGAGAAAATCTTAGGAGCTGCAAAGAACTATCTAGAAACAGCACCCCCAGCATCGTGGGAAGAATGTAAAGAAAAGCTAAAACTACACTACAAGCCAACTAAGGACCAAGGACTTATCATGAAGGAAATAAGTGTATTAAAGGTCAGTTCAATTTTAGAATTATCAGATAAAATTAGAATGACTGTCAATGACATTGCCGAATGTGCTATTTTTAGTTTATATCAAAATGAAATTGTAAACAACTTAAGTAGTGTTTTAATTTTAAAAGTGAAAGAAATTACAGCCGGGTCATTAGCAGCAGAATTAATAAATAAATTTAGTCTAGAAGAAATCAGATCGATAATTAATAAATATGTAGGACAAGATCAATACAATTTAAAATCATTTAGATCAGATCCAATAATACGAGACAGATACCAACAGAAACAATACGGACCAAGACCAAACAGAGAAAGTTATAATAATTCGAGCTCAACACAAGCTAGTTTTTTTCAAAATAATTCCAAACAATTTCGGAGCAATCATTTCCAAAATAATCCAGGCCAGCCTAGAACTAACATTTGGCATAATAATTCCCCCCAATGGCGACAAAATAATTGTAGACAAAATCGAAACAATAATTTCAATAATAATTTTGATCCAGCGCGAAGAAATTTTCATAATAATAGTATACAATCCAGAAATCATTTCCAAAGTAATAATAACCAACCCCAGCCAATGGAGATTGATGCAATAAATACTAATCCTGAGGTAAATCAATTAGGGGAGAACGATTTTTTTATAAATTAGCCTCGGAAACAAGAAAAATATTTATTACAATCACAATAAATGGCAAAGAGTTTTGTGCTATGATTGATACAGGATCTACGATAAGTTTATTAAATTCAAAGAGTGTAGGAAGTGACATATATGAAAAAATGATAGGAAACAAAATTCCAATTAACACCATTGAGGGACCAGTAAAGAGATACACAGAATATGTCAAAACAAAATGTCCATTCGAATTCAAACAACCAATTAATGCTAGAATGAGATGGATAAAAATTCATTTAGATAAGGATTATGATTTTTTAATAGGAATGGATTGGATCGAGAATAATGCTAAAAGAATCGATATCGAAAATAAAGAAATAATATTAAACAACGAAGTTAGGTTACCATTTTTAAATAAAAGTGCCCAAGTAGAAGTGAATATGTTAGAAGAAAGTAATTTGAAAAACATATCTTTAAGTCACTTAAATGAAGAAGAAAAAAACGGAATTATGAGTCTATTGGAAAAACATAGGAAGTTGTTGTATAGGGAAGGGGATAGATTGACAAGTACAAATAGTATTGTACATGAAATTAAAACGATCACAAATGAACAGATTAATTCAAAATTATATCGCTATCCACCTCGACATGAGGAAGAAGTGCGAAAACAGTTGAACGAAATGGAAACCCAAGGTATAATTAGGAAGAGTAGTAGTCGCTATAGTTCACCAATAATTGTTGTTCCAAAGAAGAAGGATAACTCTGGAGAAAAAAAATTTAGAATTGTAGTGGACTACAGAAAGTTAAACCACGTCACCATAGATGATAAGTACCCACTTCCTAATATAGATAGTATATTAGACAAGTTGGGTAGAGCTCAATATTTTAGTTCCCTAGACCTTGCAAAAGGTTATCACCAAATTCTGGTCGCGGAAAAAGACATAGAAAAGACGGCTTTTGTAACGCCAGCAGGTTTATACGAGTATGTCAGGATGCCATTCGGTTTGAAGAATGCTCCTGCGACATTCCAAAGGTTAATCAATGATATACTAAGAGATTACATCAATAAAATTTGTGTTGTCTATCTAGACGACATCTTAATTTTCTCAACCACACTAGATGAGCATTTAAATTCCCTAGAAAAAATCTTCAAAAACTGACAGAGCATCAGCTAAAAATCCAAGCCGATAAATGCAGTTTCATGAAGAGGGAAACACAATTTTTAGGACACGTCTTGACAAAAGATGGAATCAAACCCAATCCTGACAAAATTGAGGACATAGTCAAAGTCATTCTGCCTAAAACAGAAAAACAATTGAGAAGTTTCCTAGGTATGACTGGTTTCTACCGGAAATTCATGAAAGACTATGCTAAAATAGCGTACCCCCTTGTTAAATATCTAAAGAAGGATGCTAAAATTAATATCAATGTCCCTCAATATATTGAGGCTTTCGAAAAACTAAAAATGTTAATATCCTCACACCCCGTTTTAAAATTTCCTGATTATGAAAAGGAGTTTACTTTAACCACAGATGCAAGTGATTATGCTATCGGAGCAGTTCTCTCGCAAGGCGGCCATCCGATTTGCTATGTGTCAAGAACATTGAATAACCACGAAAAAAATTATAGTATGACGGACAAAGAGTTTTTAGCTATTGTTTATACAGTAAACTATTTCAGACCGTACTTATATGGTCATAAATTTAAAATTATTACAGACCATGCCCCTATAAAATATCTAAACTCGAAATATAGAGGAAAAGAATTTTCTCAAAGGAACCAACGGTGGCTTGTAAAGCTGCAAGAATATAATTTCGACATTGAGTATCTTAAAGGAAGAGAAAACAAGGTTGCAGATTTCTTAAGTCGAATAAATAACAGCCCCCATATCAATGAGGAAAACAGCAGTGAATCTAACATGGACCTGTCTGACACTATTCATTCAACGGCTGAGCAACTCTTAGATCACATCTGTATTAGAGAAGAGATTGTTAATAAATACAAAACTCAGAAAGATAAAATTTATTACCCAAAACTACAAGAGTACATACAATTGATTATTAACAATTGCGAAAAGTGTCAAGGCATAAAATATGACAGGAAGCCTATCAAACCTGTATTAAGTGTAACAAAAACACCAAATAACAAAAACGAAATTATTCATTTAGATGTGTTTCATTATTGCAAACAAACGTTCGTAACTATCATAGATAAATTAACTAAATTCGCCATAGCTTATTTAATTAATGATAGGAATTGGACGAAAAAGATCGCCATCCTTGAGGTTTATTTAGCAACATTCGAGAAGCCTAAGAGAATCATTATGGACAACGAGTTCAAGTCTGAGCATGTAAAAAATTATCTCATCAAGAAGGGTATAGAAGTGCATTGGACGAAGCCAAACAACCATACCGGCAATGCCGACATAGAAAGGTTACACTCCACACTGATAGAAAAAATTCAAGCAGTAGATGGTAGCATTTCATTAGAACAAAAACTACAAGAGGCAATAGGGAACTATAATGATAGGTATCACTCAACCATAGAAATGAGTCCAAGAGAGGCCCATAAGCTAACAGACTATACAACCTTAGTAAAGAAAGTATATACAAAAAAAGAGAGGTATATCAACAAATTAAACAAACATAGAGAAAAACTATACCGAAAAACGGCAAGAAGGGTATTTTAAAAATTATAAGAGGTTGAGACATAAAGATCAACCATATTTCAGGAAATACCTATTAAAAGATGTATATTTATCAAACATTAAAAGATCGTATAAATTTGCAGGTAACCGCAATACTGCTATTGATGATGATAGGTACAGCTCAAGGGCTACTGCAGGTACAGCCAATACCCGAGGAGGACGGACATGTAAGAATAAAGCTCAGGCAAGTGGAAATATGTAATGACACTAACACAATTGTGCATATTATAAATCCAGAGGAAATATCAATAATTTTAAATCAACTAGAACTTCATATAGGCTATTTAAAGTTGGAAGACAGGCAAGCTTTAGAAACAGAAATTAAATTAGTTAGAACTAAACTCCGAACTATCCAAAACCCAATAAAGCAAAATGATAATAGACAGAAAAGAGGTTTATTGAATATAGTAGGTACACTTAACAAATGGTTATTCGGGACTATGGACGATAACGACAGACAAGAAATACTTGAACATTTACGAATAATTGAGGAAAACAACCACCAAATCATACAGAATGTAAATCAGCAAGTAAAAATAAACAACCATTTTAACAAAACTTTATCAGATTTAAAATTACTAATAGAGGATGATCGAAACAAAATTTTAGACTCATTTAACTCAACCAATCAACATTTAACAGAACTAAATTATAAAATACTATTTTTGGAACAAGAGACTAAACTAAGATAATTGAAAATAAAGTTAATCAAATTCTTGATAATATTATGGCTACAAAAAATAATATAATCCACCCAAGTATGCTAACTCTTGAAGAATTAGATTCTTACGACATAGATTTCCATAAATTAAGTTTGTTAAAAGCAGGGGTAACGAAGTACAAAAACCAATTTCTTGTATTTGCCATTAAAATTCCAATCAGTTATGTAATCGCCGATTTACAAATAATCAAACTAATTCCAAATTTGTCAGGATTTGAAATTAAAGAACAAGAAGAACTTATTGTTGAAATACAGGGAAAAAATTATAAATACGATAAAGACGCAATATTGAAGGATCTAAAACTAAGTAAACATTGTATTTTCCAGAAAAAGTGTTCGTTAATATAGAATAATATAACAAGTATTGAAGAAATAGATGATGAGACTATATTGTTAATAAAACTGCACAGTGACATTATGTGGCAAAATTGCGACAAGAGAAAATTTAATTTAACCGGAAATTATTTAATAAGTTTTAATAATTGTTCTTTAGGAATAAGAGATAAGAAATTCCACAACAAGAAAATGGTCTTTGCAGAAAAATTCTATTATCCAACTAGTGATATTAAAAAGATATTTGTCAAGCCGATAAATTTTGAACAGATAATTTTCGAAAATATAAACAATACAAAAGAAATTCAAGAACTTAAATACCATAAAACAATTATGTACGGAACCGGCGTAAGCATTTGTATGATACTGATCATAGGATTTTTGGGAATTGCCCTGTATTTATCATGCAAAATGAAAAGAGAAAAAATTACGATAATAAATTCGAAGTCGGAGACTTCTGACCTAAAGCGGGGAGGAGTTACATATACAGATATGCAACGTGACCTAAATACATACCTCGACTTGCAACGTGACAAGACAGATGACACCCTGAGAAACGACCAGCGATTAGACATTCCAACCCGACCAAAGCCAGTGGCTTGGTAAGTGGTAAATTTTCTCATGCTTCAAAAATATGCACTCAGCATAAACATAGAAAGAAGATTCTTTCTATGAAAACCAAAACGTTGTCTTCCCTTATGTGAAGAATGATAAAAGTGCTTACTCGGCGACACGAATTAAAGAGATAATTTTCTGCACTGTAAAAGTTAGTTAGTCAGTCTGTCGGTAACTTTAAGATCGGTTAAGTCCAGGTTGATAATAAGATTTTATATATTATTAAAACTAAATAGTAATAAAGTTCATTTTTATTTTAAAGGAAGTGATTGTTGTTTCTGTGATTAAATAAGTTTCTTTTTCTCCTACTACCGCTCAGCGGATAAAATAACTCGCGCGACCATGCAGAAGTGTTGTTTGTTTCTTCAATTTCATTATATCTGCATCCGCATCCGCGTCCGCGGATCTTTAGGGTAAAAATTCTCATTCGCCTCCGCTTCCGCGGATATGAAGAAATAAAAAATTGGCATCCGCGGCATCCCTAATTAGAATGGCAGCAATTATATCGTCTCGAGTCCAGATGTTTACCAATAGGTTTATCAGAGCCAAGTTTCAGGCTTCACATGCAATGTGCTGTACTTATTAAGGATGCCTTTTGTTCTGATATTATGCCTTGAACTTTCTAATATGTACATATATGCTCCAGAAAGGACTTTAAGCCAACAAATTTACTTTATGCTTCCTCATATAGAAGCCCCTATGATTTTCATGAATGTGCTAATAACTGTATTAATAAATTCAATTTCTTTGGATAAATATTTGGATCTCCTTGCTGTTGGAGATAAGTTTAAGCTATCATTAGTAATGCTTGGAAATTCAATTACATAAATTAACGATAATTTTTAGTTTCATTTTAAACTTGCATGGATATTTTAAATTATATTACTTATTGCTTTTAATAACTTAATTTAATAATCTTTTAAGTGTTACCTAGTTTGGAGGAGGACTTTCTAGTTCAGAGTCTACAAAGTAAATAAATAAATAAATAAATTAAAAGTTATTTTAAAAGAAGAGATTGTCTTGTACGGCATTTATTTTTTTCCCATAGATTGCGCCTAAATGATGTGTTGCTAAGTATATCCAGTTCATTAAATTTCGCATAATAAGTTTTCCAGCTCTTTAGCATAGGAGATTTCAATTGTAGATCAGTAGCATATCATCAGTTTTTAAAATTAGTAATTATTGCCTATTACAATTCTGATAATATCGTGGTCTTTAATTCAAAAAGCATGCGGAAACAATTCAATATCGAGATCGCATTCTACTACTGTGTTTAGTTTGGTATCTGCTTCAGCTACGTCAAGGTAACCTTGTCAAAGCATGTTGAAACTAACCATACCGGTCTCACACTGTATCCAAAGAATGTCGGTTTGAGCTGGTCATTGAGCTGTATGCATTTCATCAGGGAAGTTTCTCACACCTACAACAGGTTGCTTGTATGAGAGAAGTTTGGAAGCCGTCTGCTTCTGGGACAGCCTGTGATACCTTTCTACTTCTTTGCTCTGTTGATTTCTTATCCTCTTCACGTGGACAGATTTGGGCGTAGAGTCCTCGGAATGATTCCGCTTGGATCTTCTTTCGGTTTTCTTAATTCGTCTTAGAGCTAGCTCATAAGCCTCAGCTGGGTTGTGCCCGTGTTTCACTTATCATCCATCTAAAACGTTTTTTAGCCACACTGCTCATCTTCCGACTTTTACCGTCTGCACCCTTTTTGGAGCCCAGAATTCCTTTGGGCTCCTGGTGAATCCGTTGGATCGTCAGGTTTTGTCTCATCGAACATGATATCAACTCGACATCCTCATCAGAGATAGTATGATTTTCTCACTACATCCTAGCTAGACCTTCGAAGTCATTCTGATTGAGTTGATAGGGATACCGCCCTTGGCAGTGATTGGCATTAGCGCGGGGAGGATAAATTAAAACTGGAGGTCGCATACTAACGACTAAACTTCCCCTTAGTCACGTAGCCCTCAGAGTATACTCTTCAACCTTGGCTTGGGGGTTGTAAAGTTAGGGGCGTCTTATTCAATAAATTTGAGAATCTTTGATGTGCTGCAGACCAAATTAAATATTTAAAATAATACAGGCGGTTTCCGCTATTCACCACCTGCGTACCCTGCCAGTAGCTAATAAGCTCTGGCTTAAACATCTACAGAAAGAAATAACTTTATGTGACTATTGGACATCTACCCTCACATACAATTATTTCTGTCAAGTCAAATGCGAATTTACTTGGATGCTGTAATTTAACTACCAACTGCATCAACTAACTTAATACAAGCAGTTCGTTAGATTTTGTTAGCTTTACATCTTGTTAGTCTTTGTTAGTTTTACATCTATTTTCTCTATCTAGCTCGACTTATATATTGTTGCTAACAAATCCATCATATTCTTTCATTAAATTTCCATTCTTAGTTTTTCCAGACATGATATAATTTTTTTAATTACGATCTAGGGCATATTTGCACAACAAATCATTTTTCAAGATTGCAGTTATGTTGGTCAAGACAGTCTTTTAAATGTAGCTGCAGAGTTTAATTAGGATATAATTTATTCACTTACATCGGTTGGTGATCAAGTTAGTTGTATTGAGAATTTTATTGGATAACTTTTGGATAAACATATTCCATTCAATACTCGATTTCTTGCCCATGGTTTAGTAGTAGAATTGGAAGTTTTTTGTCTTTAGAATAGAGCAACTGATTTTTGTGACCCATATAGGTAAAATGAAGCCGAATAATTTATATGATTCTTAAATAAATGCATCTATACCGAAAAAATGTAATTGTTGAGAATAATAGCATTTTTTTTAATAATATTAATATTCACATATTTAAGAATTCATATCTTCAAAACGAGGTAGAAAGCCCTTGCAATTTTTCATATATCTCAATAGGCAAGCACAAAGCTCTGATTACTTTCCAGTGTGTTTTTTGGTATGAAGGGAGCAGAATTCAACACTTTTTTTTCTTTAATGCGTAGTGCTACGTTTGAGACAAAAAAATATAAACAATTTTATTAAACAAAGTACTTGGATTTTTATACTATGAAATGCAAAAAGTATTAAATAACAAAATTCCTGAATGAAATTTTTAGTACGGAGCCTTGTCTACATTATGCAGAAAGTTAAAGCTGAAAGTAATGATATTTTCCATAAGAACAACATATAATCGTACTTCTCTAATACGTTTAAAGAATTTGATGTCACGGCCTGGAATATAGAGACAATAGATAAGCCCAATGACAGTTTGAAGTATATCACAGATTTCAGACAACACTAATCAATATCCTTACAAAAGGCGTGGCCATTCTGTTTTGTAACATGATGATATCTGAATTTTAAAGATTTAAATGCTATTTCTTTTCATAACTATGAATTATTCTTATTTTTAAATGTAGCCCTCGATTTTGTTTATTATTATTTTACTTTTAATAAAACAAAACCGGCTGCTTGTGTAAATACCTTTGCAAAATTTTCCGAAATAGATTGCAGCTTCTGATCTACGTGGAGCAAAAATTGCAGATTGCGCGCAACTTTATTCCACTACGTGTAAACACCTTTGCAACACTTTTCGAAATAGATTGCAACTTCTGAGCTATGCGCCGCAAAAATTGCAGGTTGCGCGCATTTTTATTCCACTACGTGTAAACACCAGTGCAACATTTTTCGAAATAGATTGCAGCTTGTGAGCTACGCGTAGCAAAAATTGCAGGTTGCGCGCAACTTTACTCTACTACGTGTAAACACCTTTGCAACACTTTTCGAAATAGATTGCAGCTTCTGAGCTATGCGCCGCAAAAATTGCAGGTTGCGCGCAACTTTATTCCACAACGTGTTAATACCTTTGCAACATTTCTCGAAATAGATTGCAGCTTCTGAGCTACGCGCAGCAAAAATTGCAGGTTGCGCGCAACTTTACTCTACTACGTGTAAACAACTTTGCAACATTTTTCGAAGTAGATTGCAGCTTCTGAGATATGTGCAGCAAAAACTTCAGGTTGCGCGCAACTTTATTCCACTAGCTGTAAACACCACTGCAACATTTCCAGCTGCAACCTTAAAAAGGTCCAATGTGTAACTGTACGCTTAGTTTGTAATTCCGTATTTCACACACAGAAATAATGCTAGTAAAGCAAAATAGGTTGGACACCCACACATAATATTAAAAGTTATTTCGATTATTGGATGTCCGTCTATCTGCTCGTCTATCTGTGTGTCTGTTCGTCTATCTGTGAGATGGATCGATCAGCTTTTTCGTAGGGTTGCCATACAAAAATTATGTTTTTCACTATATGTTCGGAAATTTCCTGAGAACACCTCGATCTGGAGAGGTCAAATTGTGTAAACGGCGTTTTAATAAAAAATGCAAATAATATAAATTCAAAAATTGACCAATTCGAACAACCATCTCTTGGTGCTGCCATAGAAAACGTTGGGCTTTCACTTTATTTCACTTTTGTTTTCATCTAGGGTATACAATTTTTGGTATTAGACCCATTATAACTTTTTATCTTGTTTTACTATTTTTGTTTCGCATGTCTTATCATAAGCAAACGTTTGACTTTTCTGCTTAGCTTCCAGCCGTTCTTATTTATTAATTATTATTAAATGGGTAGACTTTCAGGTAGGCTTTTGTCTGTAATATTAATCATTTAACTTTTATAAATGAATGTGTTAATTACTGAGAATAATCAACTTAAAATTTTTCTTATTATCAGTACAAACCTTCAGTACCATTGTTTTCTAACTTTAAAAAAATCAAAACCTAAATGCTAGAGCTGCAGTGTCTTTATTCACGTTTTGAACCAGGCAATTGGTGCACGTCCTTGAAAAAAAACATGAAAAATTTTTTTTCCACGTATTTCAAATATGGAAACGAAATAAAAGAAAATTACTTGAATCACAATGGAATCCGGTGTTGAAACTCTCTTGTGTCTAAGCCCTATTCTTCTTGGAAATCCCTCCAAACAAAAGTTTCGCATTACGCCCGTGAATATGTATATTCTGTAGAGAGCCTCTACTTGACTTCTATATTCCACTTAAATATTAATGGACCTTCACGGTTCTTCTGCTCTTAGATGTTGTTATTAAAAAAAAAAGATGGAAAAAGAAACGATACATATATATAAAGTACAGCGCTGTAAAAGACGCATATATCGATATAAATTTTACATTATTTAAGCATATAAGAAATGCCTTGTTGTATTTTTTTCCGTGGTAAGTAGCATTACCCGAATTGTTAAAAAAATTGATTTTTTTGTAATTCAGCATTATTTTCATAGCGATGTTTAAAGCTTTAAATGAAATTTCTAACCAAATTTTCCCCCAGTGAGTAAAATATTTGAAATATTTCAATTTATTTTTACAATCCATTTAGGCATTTTTAGAAGAATCAAATCTTCAAATAAAGCAAAGTTGTAATTGGTCCATGACACATTTCTATTAATAGCTCTAACGATAATTTTCTATGTTAAAAATTATTCGTTAAAGGTCCTGAGGAACTTTTTTATGTAATATATTTTTATACCAATGCCTGTGTAAAGTCATTCCTCTCCACTTAACTGCAGTACAATGATATTGATTGGCTGAACACATTTTAATAATATCGTAGAAATAAGAAAGACAAGAAGTATTACGTAGAAGAACAAAAGTAAAACGCTCTCGTTGGTTTTTTTATGATGTTGACAAAGCTCAGGGGATACCTTATGATGCCGCATCACAGCCGCAGAATAAACAAGCGGAATAGAAAAATCGGGAATTCTCTATTTATTTCTCAAATTTTCCGGTGTGTTGCAAGGAGAAAAGTAAGTGTAAAAATTCTCAACTGAGAGTATTGTCTGCTTTTGTTGCGTTTTGTGAAGGTATCTAGGTACCTAGGAATTTCAAATTGAATTATGTATTCAATTCACTGCATATCCTAGCTATATTAAAAAAAAACAAATTATGGAAATCCATGCAATACTTACAGAGTATCATGAATTTTGTGTCTCAAGGTACCCGGTAAAAATTTTAAATAACGCGAAAATGATCAATTTGGTTGTCTTCCTCTACAAAAGAGATGCTATAAAATTTTAAAATATATACGGTAAAGCTTGTGTGTAAGATACAATCGCCTAATTAAATATGTAATTAATTATAGAATACGATAAACCATTTTGGAAACTGTTAAAGAAGTGTATCAACCCTTTTTAAGGTGCAAAAATTGCCTTTTTTGGTATAAAAATGGAGATATTTTCAACTCATCATTGCGAAGAATTGGAAAGTCGTGAAAATTTACTTCCCGTGACAAAAATGCTCACAACGTAGTACTAATGGATGTGAAGCAAGGGACGGCAGAAATATATGCAAAATATGGGAACTGGGGTGTGTATTACCCTAGTGAAAAAAACCGCTTTTCGGCGGTAAAAAGTCAGTTATGTCGTTACAACGATCAAAACAAACAAAACCACTCGAATACCCTCTCCTCAATCTTTAATTTGGTACCAAACATGACGTATTTTGGACAAACCCCAATGGGCTCTATGAGGAGGGGCTGGTATGAGCCCAACCCCCAAACCAACCTCCCTCAAAACTTTTTCACCTATATTTTATACTTTAATACTCTAAACCCGTAATCCATCAGAAAAAATTCCAATACTCAACAGCCCTCCCACACAGAGTTTGGCGCCCGTGAATATTGCAAAAAAAAAATCTGCAAATAACCGTTAATCGAAATAAAATATAGCCTATAGTACCCATGCGTACCGAAATCTTATTTTCTTTTTATTGAGCTTACAGATCCTGAGTTTACCCCTGAGAATTATTGCAGCTACTGATATTATTTTTATTTCTTTTTTAATTTCCGTTAAACCGTTCCCATTTATGTCCCTGCACCCACCCCGCCTCATTTCCTCCACCTATCCTGAGCTCCAATTTTTCTGATACCACATACATTCTCCTCATCACTCCATTCTCTCGAGAAAGCCTACCCACCTACATCCCTCAAAAACTACCCCTGCAAAGAAGAAATTTCAATTTATTTCGACATTGGAAAGTAATAGAAAGTCCAACCTCTACAATTAGTCGTCGCAGCGATTCGCACTTTTTTACACTTCTAACGTTTTCCTTAATTCTCCAACCATGTTATTGAATTGAGATTGGAGAATTAGGGAATTAGGGATTTGAAGAAAACGACATTTTCATCTCCCAAATTGTCGGTGTTACAGAATCCGGCCCCTGATGTGTAGATAAGCATTCATTTCTTCTCAGAAATTTATAGAATTTCTATCCACTCTGGTGGCCAAATGGTGTTTTTTTCAGATACAAGACTTCCCTGTGTGCCATTGTCGGCCTCCAATAATGCATGAAACTTCTAAAGAAAAATTTCCAGTAAATTTCGAAGAAACAAGTAGAAAAGCTAGAATCGGTCTAAGATCAATTCTTATGATACCCTAGATGACTGCCAGTATGTCATTTCGTATGGTCACCCATCTGTGCAAGTTTGACTTTTGAAGTGGTTTTTCGCATATATTTCTAGAACAGTTCGTCGGACAGAAAAATGATTTTAACCAATTTTATATTGTTTCAAAATTCTGAAGAACTTTTCAGTTAATTAAAACCATATAGGAGTTTTCGTTTTCACAGTACTATACGTAAAAATCCTAAATTTTTATATGGCAACGCCAAGAAGGGGTTGCCCGATTTAGTCCATTTTTGATATTATATTTACTATGTTTATGAAGATACTATGTACAGCTCTCGACGTTGACGCGCTCTCAAGTAGTGTCCAAATATGTAGTGAAAACGAAATTTTTGTATGGCAACCCTACGAAGGAGTTACCAATTTTGTCCCACTTTTGAACTTAATTTTACTTTTTTTTTACAGGTAATAAGCAAAATTTCAGTTTTCGGGTTATCGCGCTGACGGATAGACGGAAAGACGAACGGACATGCAAAAATCAAAATAACTTTTAATTTTGTGCATACATAATGTAGTTGATTCTAATTGGAATAATACAATTTTTTCATTTCGTAACAAAGACAGAAACTTCTTAGGGCAAACGACACTAGAGCACTCTTTGTAATCTTCTTCTTAAATACAGCAGAACATCAATTTCGCCCAACAGCTTATAAGCAGAGAATAAACTGTCATATAGTGCAATATATAAACTAGAATAAACAAAAGAATATGATAAAATATGAATAACATTAACAAAACTAGTAATTGATAAATTGATCATACGTAAATTTAAGAGAAGAGGTTATAAAGCTACTTGCAAAGTTCTTAGTAGAGCCCTATTCGTCAATCATGCTACTACAAAGATTGAATTGTCGAATACACCGCCTAATTGGACCAATAATGGCCGGTTTCACAGTCTAGGCTTAAGCCAGAGCTTAGCTAAGCCCAGAACTTAAGCATACTCGGTTTCACAGTACTCAGCAGTAAGGTGAGACTCAGTTAAGCCGCAGATGAAAATTTTTAAGTTGTCAGCACTGCTGTAATTGTGAATTTTTTTATAATGAAAATTGCCATTGTGGATTTAAAACCAAGCGAAAAGAAGAACTTTTTATTTACCAGTTCGTTATGGTTTTTATCGGGAAGGATATGAAATCCCAAATCATTCAGAACGTTTACATGAATACTTCAGTACTTGACTTGAAATCCACTTGGAACTCAAGTAGGGCTTTCGGTTGACTTAATTCCAATTACTTGACTTGAAATTTTCTTGAAATTTACTTGAAGTGACACTTTACCTTTGACAACTTTGCATTAAGTTTAATATATAATTGTGGATTTTTAGATAAATATCTTGAGAAAAGTGCTAAAATCACAGCTTGAATTATCAACAATAATCTTCTTCTTTTTCCCCTTTGCCAATTTCATATCTCGCACATATGAAAAATGTTCAAGTACTGAAGTTGCGTTTACATGAAATTTTCAAGTAAATCGAACAAAATCTTGTGATTTACTTGACTCAAGTATACTTGAAGTCAATGCGCGTTTACATGATATTTTGATAACTTGATCTCTACTTGAAGTATACTTCAAGTATTCATGTAAACGCACTGATTGTTGCAGAATGTTTTGACAACGTAAACCATCATAACCGAATGTTTATACAGCCGGAATCGAGAATAAAAATCAACGTTTTTTTTAACAGGTCACACCTGGCGATATTATATTATACCTACATTTCTTCGTCACGTATATATATACGCTGTATCAGATAAATAGCTCGTTTTTGTCTTAGACTATTTGGTTTCTTCCTAAAACTTCAGATGGAATGCTGACACTAGCTGGCAGACAGTACTCAAAAATGCTAACTAGATAAATATTTTTCGCTTGGAAAATTTAATTTAGTTTTAAAGTATAACTTTTGAAATATCTACGTTCGTTTAATAACAAAAATTATAATATTTAGGCAAAATATATATTTAGCAATAATTTCCTATGTTTTTCACAGCAAAATTTGAGGCTTAAGCCTTCGAGATGGCGGACTTAAGTTAAGCTTGCCTTAAGCCAGTGATATCACTTAAGTCTTGACTGTGAAACCGAAGTATTTACTAAGCCTTGAATTAAGCCATCGCGTTGGCTTAAGCCTTGACTGTGAAACCGGCCATAAGCTGTGTAGAGGTAGGTAAGTTTCTTTTGGGATTGGAATGATTTTAGAAAAACAAGCGAAATGTTTTAAATTATATATAAGTACCAATTCATGATACAGAGCCGGACTGGCAGTACGGGCAATTGGGCGCTAGCCGATGGGCCGGTAGTCGTTGGGTCGGTGGTCTCCATGTTAACGCGACCACACGTATTTACCACGTTCTCTGGACGAATGTTGCGACTGCGATAGGAGCATAGCTATGAAATTGATTTTAAATTGTAAAAGTACTTTATTGCATAACATAAAAGCCTAATACAATACAATAAATCTAATTGGCCCACGGCAACGAGGCCATCTGGGCAGAGGAGAGCTATGAGTTACAATTACTCAGAAATGTCCTACAACTGGACGTGGAGCCATATGGATGTTGAGCATCATATATATGGCAAATTTGGCATTCTCGTGGCTTCAAAAGCATTCACTTTTTTGTAAAGCATTTTATATTATTTTTTGCATCATATCATTTTTAATTCGAAAATTACAAAAAAAATGTAATTTTATTTCATGTAAATCAATTTAGAAGTGGAGTATATACATGGTCATGGTATATTACAGTCAGCTTTTACTTAAATGACAAATTTTCAGTGTTTGAAAGTACCCAGAAAGTACAGTCTGAATTTTTCCACATTTGGTGAAGCATTGGCATTGTTTTTGTTAAAGTTGAGCAACAATTTGTCATGAGAAGAGTAGTAAATTATATTCATTGCACATAAAATTTTTAGTCGATATTAATTTTTTGCGAGTAAAGTACATTTAAAAACATTGAGGGAAATCAGTTTCATAGAAATATTTGCAAGATTTTATAGATTGACTTTTCGAGCTTTTTTCGCCACGAACAAGCTTATTTTCTTCAAATTCGAAATGCTTGTCATTTCTTTTTCGGCTGCCAAAACAACCACATTCGACAATCTTTCTTGACCCATTGTAGATCAGATGTAATTTTTTATTAACTTCAATATGCTGAAACTTCGTTCACATGAAGATATCATCATTGCCCGAAAAACTCGGAGCGCGATTTAAACATTTGAACATTTAGATATCATTCTAGGAAGGATACTATGATTTTAGTCGTGAATTGATTAAAGCAAATCCAAAAGCTATTTTGTCAGATTATCGGCGTCCATTTTGCTAAGATAATCATGAGAAAGGAATCCAAAATCTTCTGACACTTGTTCTAACATTTCGTACCTCCTCGTCAGTTAGAATAAAAGAATATCAATCGATTCAAAAATTGGTGTACGAAGCTTTTGTTTTGTGGCAATATTGAGATCACCCATCATTTTGTAATTTAAAAAGTTCGAATCGCTTCTCTTTTCTTGTTTCTTTAACGTTTGCTGATATAATCGCATATACATCTTTATGAAATTTTAGCACTGGCGGCGCCCCGCCGCTTCAACGTCTGCCTCGCTTGCCATACTCTTGTTACAGCTGTGTAAGTAAAATTGTTGATCTCTCCAGATACTGTTTCCACAGAGAAACCCTGTTTTATTTTTAATTTCAAGTGTGAAAGGTCCAGCCGCTCTTACACATATTCTGTGCATAAATATTTCTTGTATAAATTTCTTCTTTCTTTCTTCTTAAATATTTAGCATGAAATTCAACATTCAAAGAAAACATTGTCCGGCTCTGCTTGTGCTCGGTTCAGTAGAAAATCAGCCTAATAATTTGGATTGTTTGCTTTTTATAAAAATATCATTTGTAAAGACCCTTTGGGGCTGATTTGTTATTATAAGCCCGGGCCGATTTGAAGACCCAGACCGGTTTCTATCTTATCACTTTATTTTCCTGAAAGTTTTATTCATTTATTAAATATCTTTTACAACTTTTTTCACTTATTGGTTTTATTCCCGTTACAGTTCTTCCAAAACCTTTCTTCATGTTCACATTGACGTACATTCTGTTGCTTCATATTGTAGGATCAGCGGAATAAGTGCATTTTTATGAATTTAAAGTTTTATCAGTTATTGCGAAAGTAAACAATCGAAACCGTATAGGTCGATACCATGCAGAATTTAATTGCCTCGGAATTGTTTTTCTGGACTACATATTTTGCAATAAATGATCAGCACCTACATTACAGCAGTAATTTGTTCTATAAAGTGATTCATATACATAGAATGGAGAAAATGTTCAAGTTCCTAACGAGAATATAAAAGAGAATATGTTCCAGGAGGGAAGGAGAAACAATTCTGTAATCTAGCAGACCTTTCATGAACATAATATTACGTCTAAGTAGAAAACTAGTCAATTAAGATTTTTTGTTTGTTTCCTTTTTTGAGAGAATCTGAAGCACGGAGACCAATGCGTCTCATGGCGCTAATCTGCTAAAAACTTTCTGACCAAAACCTTCCCACATCAGGTCCAGATGGGGTAAGTTTTGCAGCTGATCCACAGATAGGAGAGCAGACCCGGATATGCCTGGGTCTGCCTATTCCGGGCAAAGGCCGGACAAGCACATAGAAGGCTCTCCTTCCAGGCAGGACAGACATTTAGGGCTGTCAACAACTACCATCATTGTTAGATGATGCCAACCACAGCTCTGCATTGCTTTCTTACGAGCCCCAAGAGAAAACGTTTGTTTTGTACATCTGCAAGTGCTCAGGTTCGCCAATCGCGCTGTGCTGATGTTTTATACGAACATCCGCATATAAATATGCATTGAACTCAATTTTCTTAGAATATAATGAGAGCAATTCCCAACGACCAACAAAATCCGTCAACCATTGTTGTTTGCCGGAGTAGTCTAGTATTCAGGAAAAGCAGGTAACAAAACCACGTAAACACCGCTGGCAAGGCAACGAAACATGTGCCGAAGTGTGAGCGGAGCATGCAGTAGCAACAATGGTGCAGCATGCTAGCTGGCTGGGGACATGGAAAGTGGATGGGTTTGAGTCTTGAATACAGTATAGCGGCATTAAGGGGCCAGTATGGTGGTCAACTCGAGTAGGACAACGATGTTGGCATGCAGATTTGGCCATGTGTGTGCCTGTTTGACGGTGTGATATGCAGTATTTCGAGCGGTAGGACGAACATCAAGTTAGTTTGATTTTTAGGGGCGGCGCTACGTGTTTGAAAAAATATTGTACAGACTACCGTGTAGGGCAATGTTCGTCACGCATTCGTCATTCTTGAGTGAGCTGTATTGAAGAACAATAACAGTGAACAGTTCTAGCAGCCCTGATATGTGTTCCTATACTGCTGTTAGACAACATGTTTAACATGTGAGTAGAGTAAAAGCTTTCATGTGTGACACACCAAGTTGAACCGCTTTACGTTTCTATCGTGCTGCGTACCCAACACCCAATTTCCATTCTATATCTATATCTTCTATATCTTAAAATATAAAGAGAACAGGAAGTGTGAAAGCCAAATTTAGCATAATCAAATTATGGTTGCGTTAGAATCTCTTGCCGCGGTGTAAGAGCTCTGTACAGGCGTGTAATAAAATCAACATAAATATATAAATAGCGGGCCAACAAGATATATGGTTGAATATATTGCGCTTGCTCCCACCAAAAATGCTCTAAGTCGCTGTCACTACGCCTAGCAATTCCTCCAAGCTCAAGCACGTCGAAGAAAATCCATGCTCATGTACACGCATTTTATAGGTAGCAACACTTCCTGTCTATATTCTTGGAACTATATGCTTCCATACACAATAAGTTTGTTTTAGTTTAAGTCCCCACCCGATGTAAACTGCAGTAAAAAACTAAAAATTTTTTATTAATTTAAAATCTCTCCATAATATGTGAGTACACCCAGCGGTAAGCGCACACAAGTGGTGGAGAGTCAACAGGTACGTTAAATGATTCACAGACCAACGCCAAAACTAGAGTCAATAGCAAATATATATGAATACATGGAAACACCTATTTACAAAGGTATGAGGTTCTGGAGACTTCAAAGGTACGATTACAAATTTTACTGCGCAGCTTTTAAGGTTGTAGCTGTAAAAGGTGCAGTGGTGCTTATCACCTGGCGGTTTAAAAGAAATTCTAAGGCAAGTGACTCCTCTTATAACGGTTGGCCATAGCCTTGAGATTTTTAGCAACAGGTAGATTTTATAAGGAAATATTAATGGAGCTATTTACATAAGTTATTATTTTACAAGTAATAAAGAAGCAACTATGTATTACGAAGCACTTAAAATTAAAAATTTGGGGTTTTACTGCACAAATTTAACCAACCACTTAAAAAACTGCACGCGAGATCGCAGCAAAAGTTTCAACAAAACTAAATTATTCATACTAACCCTGCAAACTTATCTTGAGATGTTTTCACATTGGAACGTTCGAGACTGCGGCGGCACGAAAAGGTTGCAAGCAATCGCCCTGCAGGTGCAACTTTTTGGGTTGCAAAGATGTTTTCACATTGCAACCCTCGAGTAGAGAAGTTTCTTGTGCGGCGCTCCAGTAAAAGGTGCAATTTGTATTCGTACCTTAAGAACTCCACTCCATCGTTGATTGGATTTTTTTCGGAAACAGGGATAGGATAATGGGGCCAATAACCAAGTTTATAGAGCAGGCTGGTGAAAAATTGTTGGTTATTTTCCTTCAAAGTTTTCTGTTTTTGAGGTATAGAACAAAATAAAGATTTTTCAAATTAAATGTAACGGGTACATTAGTTAATTAAAAAAAAATATTTAACAGCAATTGCTCCATTAAGAGAAGCTTCAGGTTTCACACCTTGGTTAAAATCTTCCGATAAAACGAAACCCTGCTCGCGTTTAATTTAGTAAGTGTAGTACGTGGCCTCCTCTTGTAAGATGCACATTTCTTCTCTGGAAATGAAACCGTTTCACTTTTCGCATAGGATAAAAATATTAATATCTTTTGAAGAGAACTAGATACTAAGATGGATCTTTTCGAATTAAAGCACTGTGCATGGGCCAAATTTTTAAAAAACAAAAAATATGTCTTTGGTGTGAAACTTGTACGGAACGAAGACTTATGAACGTTTGAGTAGCGTAGTCTCCTTTGAAAAAAAAAATTTCAAACCTAAATTTGAGGGTGAAAGAGTCATTTTAGAGATAGGGGTTTATAGAACAAAAGTTCGATCAGAGCAATTCGGAAAATCCATCGCGATTCTCGATCATAACTTACTTACCGAGCAACCTGTATATTCATAGATGAACCCTTCTTGCCTAGTACATGAGCTCCTTCATTTTCTGGTATATAACTGTGGCTGTGATTTCAGCATATCTGCTAATGCAAATCAATCTTGATATCACAATCATTAAGTGCCAAGGTGTCGGGACGGAGCGATTCAACAGCTCCGAAGGTCTGCGCAGTAGCTCCACGTCGAGTGTCGGCGCGGAGTAATTATAATTGCTCCGGAGCACTCTGGAGCAGTTCCATGTGGATCGCAGCAGATGCCGGAGCAGAGTAATAGCTACAGCAATTGATTGGAACGATAGTGAAAAGAAAGATTTAATTTCACCTAATAATATTAATAGTTTACTAAGATTACATTACAATATACATATGCACAGATACATAATCCATAAATTTGCCATTCAACTTCGGAATGATTTGCTGGAGCAATTTTTTTCTTACTGTTCCCCTCCGGAGCGGAGCACAGGTGGAGCAGTAAGCTACTGTCGGAAGATGTAAACTACTGGACTTCCATACTCTGCTAGGTATGTTTACGTCATTTCTAGCAGCCTTACTGCGTCAATTAGAAGAAGTGCCTTCGCTCGGAAAACACTCTAATATAGTAGACTGGAAGTCTGATGGTCTCAAGCAGTTGATCGGTGAATATAATGGGTATTGTTCCTCTCCTCTTGAGAAGAATTAAGATTATAGCATTCTGCCGTTATACTAAAAAAAATCACTTTAATTTCACCTTGAATTTTCACTGGACAGATATTGTCGTGCAAATGTCCAAAATTTCAACTTTTCATGTAAATAATAAATACGAATATGAGTGACAAAATATCGAGGATATTGACGAGACAATGTTTACATATAAATGCTCCTTTTTGTTGTAATTTTTTTCCAAGTCAGTATTTTTCTTATGGATTTACCTGAAAGTTCCTTCAAACTTGTTAAGAACCATTGATTGCTGAGATCACTCCAGAAAAGATGGATCAATGCGGGCGCTTAGGCCGCTAAAAATTTTTATATTCACAGATTCCTTAGAAATTGACTTGAAACTTTAACTACAGAGCTTGTCTGTATCACTATTGTTGTAAAGTGCTTTACAACAACGTCGTTCACACCTAACATATTATGGGGACAAATTTTGTTGTCGACCAATAACTGTTCGGTAATTTGTGAATGTAAAAAAAAAGTCTTTTGACCATACCTTCCGATACGGTTTGTACGTATATCTTTGTACTTAGATTAAAACATAAAATACATGTCCAAATTTATAAAATGAAATTTCAACAGATATTTTTATTAATTGGAAAGTGGTGTCGTGGTCGTTGCGTCAATATTGATTTTCTCTTGCAGAAAATCAAAAAGGTGCAGCAGATGCAGCATAGCTAATTACACTAATTAAAGCATTTGTGTTTCTTTCTTAAAATTTTCTGTTGATATCTCTCATACTCGGTTAATGGTAGATATAATGACCGATTTTATACTACATCGTACTTTAAAGATCTGAATAAAATTACGACAAATGGCTTATGGTTTCATAGCCAAGCTTATAATTACTATAGTTGGATGTTTTCGAACTGATTCAAACTTTTTAATATGAACAGAATTATTTTACATTCAATCATATTTTCAGATTTTATGGTTCACATTTTATAAAATTGACTTTCATCCATCTTTTATATGTGGAAACTTTAGTATGTACGAATATTTACAAAATTAGATCAATAATTAGGCAAAGTGCTATGAAAATGTGATTCTTACGGCCACTGTTTTTTTTTCGGGTATTGACTGCAGAAAGATATATTCTAACAAATATGCAGCCTATTTCGGGAATAGATTGAAATAAAGTTCCTTATTGTGGGTATCGAATGCATTAAAAATTCTAATAAGCAACACTCTGTTATTACTAAAATAAAGTTTCTTATACACTTTGCTTCAAACCGCATATGTGTCGGTATGTCGAAAGTAAGAACTCAATATTGAAATTGCGAATTATTTCGTGGTATAGAGTGTTTATTGCAATCTAACCCTAGATATAAATCATTATGATTTAATACACGAACTTTTTATAACTGAATTTTATACATAAATGTTGGCTACAACTTTTTCTGACACTTGTCAAGTTGAAGTATCTATTTCGTTTTAATTTTCCACATCGACAATTAATTTCACAATATTTGCTTGCATTTTGTACGTGCGCGGAACTTTCTTAAGGCCTTAGGCCACCCTAGAATTTTCGAAAAATACATTTTTTTTCAAAAATGATGTTCCAAAAGATTATGGCCGAGAAAAATCTTTAAGTACTCCGTTTTCGAGCGCCAGCGAGAAGGTCCGTTAGGGGACTAGAGCAGGTATACGGCAGATGTTATTGAAAATATTTATTTCCTGACTAGTCTGGCGAGTTTAGAATTGTGTAATGGCTGTTTCAGACAGTTAGGCACGGCCTGAGACAACTTACATCTAGATGTGCAAAAACGCGGTCCAACATAAACAAGCTAATTATTCATAATTTTCTATTACTCAAAACTTTAAACGCGTTTATCTCAAAACTACATTTTTGTAGTTGGCCGGAAACATAACTCAGACAATTTTCAACCGATTGACTTGAAATTTGGAACATATCTTCGAAAATACATTGTCTATAGAAGTACGTAGGATTTTTTTTTATATTGCATAGTTCATTTATTATTAACAATTATCTGACGATTTTTTAGGCAAATTTCTCACTTTCCATTTTAAAAGTGCGCCATTTTGTCAAAAATCAATATATCGAAAAAATTCTACGTACTTCTGTAGCTTATACTATATATAATCGAAAAAATTCAGGCCCTAATCATGATTCATTAAATTACAGGAGCTGTTATTCCGGCCGTGGAGCATAGAAAAAAAAAGACGTCGTCGCAAAAACGCTGTACCGCCGCCATTTTGAAATAAATTGCCTCAAAAAAATATTGTATGCAGTTTAGGATATGTATAATAAAGTCCCATTTCTGTAATCTCGATTTATTTCGTAATATTTCTGAAAAAAAATCCCAAAAAAGCCTATTTTTTTCGGCCTCTAGGGTGGCCGCTTAAGTCAAATTACAAATCAAATGGAAGCTCTCTAATTATTTCTCAGCACTGTAAACCGCAAATGTGTCTCTGAAATTCTATAATTGCAATATCAGTATCTCAATTTGAAACTGCAAATCTGTCCCCGACATTACTGTGGGTATCGACTGCAAGAAGAATTGTTAACTTATTGTGGGATAACTGGACTAAAGACCCAATCCTATACCTCGTTAAAATTGGAACCTTATTTAATCGAATGGCAAATATTGAGCTGGTGAGAATTGGTTTAGTTTGTATAGTAAAGAGAGTTAAATAAGCCGCTTAATTAATAGTCTGTGATTTGGTGTAGTTATTTCCGCCATCTCTTTGTTGATGTACGCTCTAACTAGCAGAACAAGTATACTAACTTACATTTGAATGCATATACTAATAATAATAAGAGAATAATTAAGAAGAAAAAATAAAGCGAAAATAATAGAAATGAATTTAAGGTTAATTAAAATTAACTTTATTTTGAGAAAATAAATATTAAAACTGAATTATCAAGTATCAACAAAACAAAAATTTCAATCAAAAGTTATCTTAACTACGAAAGAGGACAGACGTCTTTAAAAGTATGGCAACTATTGGAAACCTCTTAAACTTTCGTATTTATACTAAAAGTAGTGATAGCTGCTAATTACTTTGCGTCAATCATGCGTCATCCATCACCTTGGAAACTAAATTTTAACTTGGTTTTTATAATCTGAAAGAAATGAGCAATTTTAATTTAATTTAGTTTTGTTTTGACACTCAGTCTCCCCTTTGATATTGTGAAAGGAATTTAATCTATAATTTTTAAAGTTCACCGATCTACAATTTTGAACATGCAACTATTGATAGCTTGTTAGTTTTCCTCTTCATGTTACTAAAATGTTATATAACCCGAGTAGGTAGTCATGTTTACTTTAATGACTACCGAAAACTTTTACAATTTGTCTTCATCATCGATGGATGATGGTAGTTAGGTAAATTGTGAAGTTTTTAAATGCAAACAATATTTTCCTTGGTATAAGTGACATTTCAAAAACTTTGGAATTAAAATTTGCGAAATTGCGATGATTGAATATTTTTCTTTGAAAACTCGCCCAAAGTTCGTCAAAGTTACAATAATATCTCATTTCATGTAGAGGTATGTATAGATATTTACACTCTAAACAGTGAACTTTTCCGAAGTTGTTCAGTGTAAACTTTCTAAATTAAGAAATTTTAGCCTTGAATTATTTTCTTACGTTGAGAGATATTTAATAAAAAGAAAGAACAAATTTTATTTTTCATTTCTGCTCAATATACAAAATACGTAAATACGTACCTACAATATATGGCTTAATCCAGTATTGCACCAACTTCCAAATATTAAACTTTAATTGATTTACATGTTTAGTAAAAGACACCATTATTGGTTATAAGCCCTTCCCTGTGTGTTGTCTAGTACGACACTTCCATAGTATGTTCCATGTAGTTCGTACAAGGTGAGTATAGGGGTTACTTTGCTGCAGCTCTAACTAAGACTTCTGAACAATCTCCAGCGAATTCGCATGTGTGGATGCTCAACAGATGTGAGCAATAAACCAAAAGAAACAATCTCTTCTAAACGCAGTTTAAAAGGAGAGGGAAACTTCGACCGAATAGTTAACATTTATCAACAAATACATATGTATGCGATTGCAAAAAATTATAATAAATGCCCTGGGGCACCAGAGCATGACTTATCAAAAACGTTTTTATTTTGATACCGGCTCACAGTGGACTGAAAAATATAGAACTTCCCCCAGCACGTACGGACAATAGGATCGCACCTATTCTCCTGGTTTGACTAGAGACACCTTAATCGCAAAGTTGTCCTTCTCGACGACAACTCTTTTCAGCTGTCATCGGGACAGTCCGTCATATTCGTCGACGATAAGAGACTAGGATTCATCCTCATTGCTAACTGTCAGCACAATCTAATAAACTATCCGTACAGGATTATTACCTACTTACCTCAAGGGAGGTAACGTCAACTATCTGGAACAGCGCAAGATTGAAGATTCTCTGGACAGCCTAGCTCATTGCTGGTCATTGGTATCGGCAACTAACCATCTACATTCACGGTTGAAGAATCATCATCCACCTTATCTAGTTGATAACAATCAGTATCAACCTCTAGCTGATTTATACAAAAGGTTGCAGATTCATCAATCTACGTATCCCATTGATGATAATTAGTGGGGGCTAGACACGATCCCACATATAAGATTGGATAATCAGTAACGAACTGATTGCCTTAACATCTGCGAGGTTATTCACAAAATTAAAAATGATTTCCTTTTAAACAATCTACGCTGGCTGTCTTCATCGATGTGGAAGGTGCCCTCATTAATGTCCTTCTACATAAATTTACTGAAATTTTAACTGAAATGGAGTGAACCAGTCCCTAAAATACGCATGCTGTAGAATAGAACTGTCTTTGGCTATACTCATTATGGATGATCTCTTGCTAACACTTACCCGGATGTGGTGCAACGCTATGTTATGAAGACGATCTGGTGATCTTAGTCACCGGCTGTTATGAGTCCGAACTAGGCTACGGATTTCATACTGTGTATCAATCCGAAGAAAACTGATCTCTGCCTTTTTACTAAGAAAAGGAACATTCCCAGATTGAACCAGTAAAATACATAGGTATTATAATAGATAAAAGGCTAAACTGGAAACCGAAATTGGAGAGTCATTTACTTAATAAGTTCAGTTATTTAAATGAAGGCGATTTGCGTGATTTTAAACTATTTGGTGAAACTAACTAGAAAAATATTTCAGGTTATTCCGAGCCATATTTTATCTGACATCTGTTTTTAAATCACAAATTATATGAGGGAATGGCTGACTCTTTAATCGACTTCAAAAAGACGGGACTGTCAATTCAACTGGTTTGTTTTTTTACCTCCTTCCTCCAGTATTTCTAAACCAATTTAGATAATTCCCAAGATCTGATGAAGACCTTCGGAACTCCTCAGCGGAGAAAAGCAAATCAATCGCTATCAACATAATTGTATAGAGTTTTTCTGGGTGAGATTTTCAAAGGGCGCAATAAATTGTATGGCTGAGGTGGGGGCATCCCTTCATCTTAAAAGTACAACACCCTTTATCTCAAAAGTACATAATGTACGTTCAGCGGTATGTATTCAGTTATATGTAGATCCTCATGACCTTTTCAACGACTTCTCAACCAGTCCCGTACTACTCTCCTCTCTGGAGTTATGGCGGTCTAAATCAAAAACTGTCTACCTTATTTTCTACTTTGACCTCCTTTTTTTTTAACTTACTAACATACCTTTTTTTTACAAAAACTGTGCACTCCCCTCTTTGGTTTGATCTATTTCACATATGTCCTAACTGTAATCGTTAAAGAAATATTAGCTCTTAACCTATTAACACATTCCATGAGTCGTTCGAATGTGCCTGGAGCATTACATAATCCAAATGGCATAACTCTGAATTGCCATAAGCCCTTTCCAACTGAGAAGGCAGTTTTCTCTCGGTCCTCGGGATGTATTTCCACTTGCCAGTAACCACTCTTCAAGTCCAGTGTGGAAAACCATTGTGCTCCGGAAAGGGTGTCCCATTTATCATCAATCCTTGGTAATGGGTAGTGTTAAAGCAAACTATTTTGTTTGCCTGTTAAAATTGATAGGCTGAAGTGATTCACCTCAACCTTGTTGCTGTGCATTCGGTGGTTCACCGATTTCACGAAATTCATAAACCTGAAAGGCAAATTAATTGTTAATATCCCGGGCTACTCGGTTCTTGTACCGGCAGCAATAGAGACTAACAAATATTTTAAATAAAACAGCTATAGTCCAAAAACGAATGACAAATTTTATTCAATTTAATATTACTTATATATACAAGTTAAAATCTAAGCACCTGTACTTCATAAAAAGTGCTGACTCAATTCACACTACATAACTTTCCCAGCAAATTATAGCAAGCTTGCCACCCACGTAAAGCTTTGATAATTTACCTGGGATCATGTTGCGTCTGGCGATCGGTGGGAAAATTATGTGGCGTAACTTGAGTAATGCATTTGCGAATAAATTCTAAATTTTACACCTAACGAAATTCGGGAATTTTAATGTAATTTGCAGTTTTATACATTCCTCCCGCCTTGAGCTCTGGCTCAAAACAATAATCTTATGATCTAGGGATGTACTGTGTTCCAATATAGATGTATCAATTGATTCGAACAGAACTAGCTTAGATTATTACTTAAGCCTATACGAAAATTTCAAATGTTGGTTGGGATACCGCTCTGGATAATGGGTTACATTCTGTCTGCTTGGTGAATAGTGTTGTCTTCTTAGGTACAGGTATTTCTTGTTGGGTTTGACAACCTTTGGCAGAACTGCCTTTGATGCGCTTGATTAACCAGTAGCCTCCGGCTATGATGATGATGATTAGGCCAGTATATGCAACTGTATATTGATGAACGTCATGACTGGTGGTATGGGGTGACAGCGTAGCATTTATGTTGAAATTCTTGATTCTCTCTCGTAGGTCTTCGATGTCTTTACTTATGTTTTTTACTGGTGTTGGTTGGTACGTTATTGGAGAAGGTGTATTATTTAAATGGATGAAGTCGATAAGTTTCCTTAGTGGCGTAAATCCACCCTTTAAACTATTGGAAAAGACATTGTGTCCATGAATAGTGGTGTGTTCATCCCTTATTACACAATTTGACTGTAATGTTATAATTCCAGATCCCTCTATGGTTTTCTGTTCGACATTACCCTTACAAATGACGTTAATTGTGGCAGGAGTAGGTCTCGCATATATCCATTTGTTGACAGTTAACAGTTGAATCCACCGTGGTGTCTTACTAATGGCGGTGGCGGAACAAGCGATCTCGAATGGTCCATGACTGAGAACACTGAGTTCACAGGAGCTAGTGTTTGCTCCCTTATTGTAAATGGGGTGTTGTTGTTTACAAATGAATGCCCCGTCGTACGTAACGCAACCCCTTAAATCATTCTCGGATAAGGGATAGTACTGATCCCGATGTAGACTAATGATTAGGAATTTTTCTATTGATCGTATCATCATGAGCTCGTTGTTTGCAAAAACTGCGATTGGTATTATATGTAGTAGTATCAAGCTGTATATCTTTAACAGGTTGTCTGGACGTGACGGTAATCGAAGGCTAGTAGGGAGCTAAAAACCAGCACAAGGTGTACATTTTCTCGAAAACAAAAGAAATGCATATAATTTGAAAAATGCATGACTTAGATTTTTTTTTTGTATTTTTCTGGTAACTGTTACGATTTGGTGTATCACCCGGTTCCGGCTTGACGTCGACTTACGGGACACCCTGTATATATATATATATATATATTGTAATTATGTCTGGTCTTTCATTTCCTATTACCCCAGTCGGTGTCGCGACTCAGTTGAAGGAATAGTTGCGCTTTCCGTTATTTCGAAGCCAGCCTTCGAATCTTTGAAAGCGATTCAGGAACTAAGTTTAGTTGATCTTTTCCAGCAGACAATAGTACAATAGCCAAGACAAAGGCTGATCATAGCGTGGGTATATATTCAGTGGATAACTTTACGGATTCAACCCGGATGTTGATTCGAAATATCTTCTTCATTGACAAGAGGAAGCAATACAAGCAATTCGAAGGTTAGTTTTATTGAATACGACTTTTCTTCATACAGGTATTGAATTAGTAAGTGACTGCCTTGAAATTGCTGCAGCGGAATAAAAGACTAAGAAAATTAATTGAATAATATTTCCTCCACCAATTATTTCCTTCCCTATTGGCACTAAGCAACATTAATAAAAAATGAGATTAGTCACTGACTAGGTATTCAAATGGACAATTTTATTATGACGCAAGAGCATGTTGAATGGTTCCCACGATGCATAAAGTCTCAGGTTTCACGTGCATATTTTTAAAGATAAATTTCACCAATTCAGTACTGAGTATACACAAATCTTAATTTATTACTTCTATGTTGCACACATATCACTGAATCAAGTATTCACTCATGTTACTAAAGCGCACACAATTCATTTCATAACTGCGAACCATTTGAGCTTTATTTTCATTGTTGCAAGAAAACATTATCTCTGATTCAGGTGTGAAAGGACCATACTCCATGCTCTGAAATCGGTAACCGGCGAGTTCAGTTCGGGTTGTCGCCGCGTAAAGTATACTTTCTGACCGTCTTAAAACTTTATGTGCGGGAAAGGTAGTTCTACCCGCGCGCCTGACTGATGCTAAACGGCGGGACGGATAGTTCTACCTTCTCAGAAGACTCTACTTTAAAGGCGGGAAAGGCAGAACTACCCGATTTGTGTATACAAATGTTGTATACCAATCTCTTGGAAAAGGTCCAAACTACATCTACATGTATAAAAAATCCCAATATACGGCCATTATACCCTTTTGTTTCGTGCCCCTTATGTAGTAAATAATAAGTAAAAGAGCTAGAATTGATCTATGGTGCACTATGGGTGCACTATGCAGCGTGTAATAATTGGTGCCCCTAGCTCAAGGATTTGATAGCTGAGGTGGAGTCAAGCAAAAAATTATAAAGTGAAGGGATGGTAAGACGCATTGTTTCGGTGGGGGGGGGGGCACCAGTTATTACACCCTGCATAGTGCACCATAGTGCACCATAGTGCACCCTGCACCCTGCAATACATGCGTGACATATCTACTGCATCTACTGTATACTGTGATTTCTAACGAAGAAAATAATGCAAACTTTTTTAGTGTAATTTACGATGAAAAATATAATTTGCCTTATACTGTACTACTACTACTTCACTCGCGAATACTTTTACAGATTTTTGAAAATAAGGTTAATTTTTCTAAATTTTAGGTTAGTAATTCATCTATATATCACGAAAAAAATTATAATAAACTTCTTTGAACGTGACAAGCTTTAAAATATAAAGAAAAAACATTATAACAACTCTCTTATTTTCACATGCATTCAAACGTTCTTCTTAAAATTACATAAAAACATCAAATAAACTTCAATCCCCAGCGTTGCTCTTGTCTATTCCAATAGGAGTGTAATGTATGCGTAGCAGTTAGTGGTGACCTAATTGGAAAAATTTTCTCAGTATACTTTCCACATCTATATCCTAGGGGAATTTTATAAATTTCTTATTTTTCTCTGGCGGGAAGCAAGTTACTCTATTACACGATAGCTTTCAGTAACTATGAATACAGACGGTGCTTTAAGTGCAATCAGATCCTATGATGAGAGAGTCTGACAACTTTTCTTGTTTACTAGAGAGGAAATGGAAATAAGAAAAGTACATTCACTCTACTCATGAAAATAAGAAAGTTCAAAAGGCTATGTAAACATAATTGATGAAGAAATTGGAAACTGACAACTTTCAAAGCTAACAGGATTGTGTATAGAACTATATTGTGAACGCAGAAGAAATGAGTTCAAAGCACAATAGATGGCTCTAGATGTACCTACTGAAATTTTATATTAAATGTGATGAAATAAGTTACATTTTGGTTTTTGTTTGTGCTGCAGTGCACCTAGAATTCTCGTTCGTTGTTGCGTACCTATACAAAGGTCCCCTATTCTTGAAAAATGAAGGCAGATTCCGTATATGTTGAGCTGTCGACACTATTCGAAACGAATGTGCATGTGGTATTCTTGAAATCCGTAATCGTTATTTTCGTACTAATACCATTCGTTATATAATGAATAGGATTCAACCATTTGTTATTTACCGAATTGGTAAAAACCATTCGTAATTCAAGAATTGGCTGACCCCCATGCATTGATGTAACTTTCTTTTTTTGATCATTGAATTGAATTTTTGATAATTATGTATATTACTGAGAAATCAGAGGAGTGAATGTATGTTTCTTAGAACTAAGTCTCTAATGGTTTTTTGATTGACGCTATTTTATGGATTTTAGTACTCTTAGTGTATTGAGACCGGATGACATTTTTCATTCTGTGTACAGTATGAATGAAGACCAAATTAAAGGGTCCATTTTCGTCGTATGCATATGTAACCATTCCACATAAAAACGATAATTTTGGGCTGATTTCAAAGTTTGTATGGAATACGACAATATCTCACATATAATTTTTGTTTCCCTCTACTCCCCCACACATCCTACCCACCATCCCTCGTTAGATCAGTTTCCAAGGAACATCGTGAAGACACGTCAAGTGCTGGAAATTTGGAATTTTTCCTATAGGGCTCCTATATAAGTTTTGATCAATATTTAAGTTCTCATACAGATCTTATAGTTCTGTAAGGTACAACTTATATTTATAATTTTTGTTTTATATAAGTCCTATGTAGAAGAATTTACTAGTTGAAATTTAGGAAGCTGATGCTTATGAGATAGGATGCAAATTCTGCAAAAGAACGGCTCCTAATGCACCTTTGGACGCATCAACCAACAAAGTAATTGCATTTATATTATGCAAGGACTGGAGCGTTACTAATGACCTCTTTAAGATTTCTGAACCCTCGTTCGTGTTTATCTTGCCAGTGCCAAGCAATATCTTTTCTTAATAACAGTCGCAGTTTAGATGTTCTTGGTGACAACTTTTCTATAAAAGATCCTAGATAATTCACCATACCTAAAAACCTTTGCAATTCATTTACCGATGTTGGAGAAGGCATATTACAAATAGCTCTTACTTTTTCAGGGTCTGCCTTAACTCCATCTACACTAAAAATTTGACCAACATATGTAATTTCTTTGGAAAGGAACTTCGATTTTTGTATATTAAACTTCAAACCAATTTCACTTGCCTTACGTAACACAGATTCTAAGGCTTGATCATGTTCCTTTTGAGTTGATCCATAGATGAGAAAATTATTTAGATATATTATGGTAACATTAGGTAAATTTTGAAAATGATTAATCATTTCCACGTAAAATATTTCAAGGGGCCGCGTTTATCCCAAAAGGCAACGAAAACGACCAAAAGGTGTGTTGAAAGGAAGTTCATAACTTTGAAGATTCTTTGTCAAGTGGAATAGTCCAGAATCCTGAATTGCCATCCAGAGTTGAAAAGAATTTTGCTCCGGTTAATTTAGACTTTATTTCTTAATTGGTACGCTGAAGCGGTTGTATTACTCCACCCACTTTACACCCTCTGACATACGATTATCACTTGTAAGATACTTATGCCTTAAAAACACAGCACTCTTAATGAAGAAATAACTAACGACTCATTAGTCTATAATGATTCATTATAAACTGCGGACACACAGCCATTTCTTTAATTAAGTTGTGCTGTCAAACTGGTTTTGATGAACTTATCACCTTAAAGAAGCAATATGGATCGAATTAACGCGATAAACTTTGCTTTCATTTATTTTATTTTCAATTTAGCAATTTCCAAATGAGAAAAACATTATATTTAAAAAAATATTAATAATATAATTGTGATTTGCATTTCTTTGCATTTCTTCTTCTTATTTTTCTAATCGGCTGATGCACAGCGAAGCTCCAGATTTACATTATATGCCAAATCTAGCACATTTTTCCTCATTATATGTAGCTATAATGAAGGAGGAAAACACTTCATTAGTGTACTTCATTATCATCTGATTTTCGGGCTATAATGAAGTATACTATGTAACACACGGCATTTTAATGAATGGTTAGTACAAATGATTCATTAGCTCGTGTTGTGTGTCTAGGGTATTAATCATTTCTATAATAACTTATGGCGATGTTGTTTACTGCAAAGTGGACTCTTTATCGGCGTATTGTCTGAACGTTGCATTTATCGCTACTGTAAAATATGCATGTAACTTGCGACGCTTTGACCACGTCTCACATGTAGTTAGCAATATGCTGGATGCTCTTTCGCGACTTATCTAAAGATACGAAACTGTTTTTTTTTTTATGTGCTGTTTTGGAATATATTCATTTAAGTTTATGCACTAAATCATCAAGAACTATTTAAGGAGGATGCAGGAGGACTGGGACAGTGGTACGCAGGTGGAATGGAACACCGTACCAATCCTCCTGCATTTATTTTAAACAAGAATTCCAAATAATAAATTGGAAAATGCTTAATTATTAGAGTTTATTAATAGTTTGTTCTTTTATGACTATTTTTAGTCGAAAGTCGAAGATGCCCAGAGTTTGGATCATAGAACTAAAAGAGAAAGTTCAACGGAAAATGTAATTGTAGAAACTGTAAACAAAGTACTTACGGGAGCCTCAATTCGGTCGGTAGCTGAATCTTGTAAAATATCTAAGTCGACATTGGCTCGTCATGTAAGTAGGGCTAAAAGCTTGGAAGTAGGTGAAACTTACACATATAAGTCCAATACAAAAGTACTTCAAGTGTTTTCTTATGAGGAATAAAAACTCCTCATATATGCATTATCGATTGTTTAGAGCTCAAACACGTAATTTGGCGTACCGTTATGCAAAGGCGTGTATGATTAAGGTGCCGGACGAGTAGGAAAAAATCAAAATGGCTGTTCTGTAAGGATTCCGAAGTCCACCAGCTTCTCTCGATTCACAAATTTAATAAAGCAAATGTTGATAAGTTTTACTCGAACCTCGCAGTAGTTTATTCAAGGCATCCTTTCGAACCGGATAGAGTCTGCAATTGCGATGAGTCTGGAATAACAACCGTTCACAAGCCCCCGAAAGTCATATCGTCTAAGGGAGTAATACAAGTTGGACAAGCAACCTCCGCAAAACGTGGACATTTAGTTACTATTTGTTACTTTATAAGCGCTTCTGGAGATACTGTAAAGCCAGCAATCATATTCCTAGAAAGTTTTTTAAAGACCCGATGTTAAATAATGCGCCAGCAGGTCGACTTGAACTCGTAAATCCATCTGGGTGGATGAATGAAGACTGCTTTCTTAAGCTTTTAAAGCATTTCATTCAGCACGTCAGATACTCGAAGGAAGACCCTGTGCTTCTTATTTATGACAATCACGAGAGTCATATCCAATTAGAGCTAAATGAAGAAGCTAAAATTAACGACGTGTACTCAGTGACCTTCCCACCTCACTGTAGTCACAGGCTACAACCTTTGGATATTTCAGTTTTTGGGCCCTTCAAAACTCCATATAGTCAAGCATACTCTGATTGGATGGCAACGAATCTGGGAAGAGCTATAAGCATATATGAAGCAGCATGTCTCGCACACCGGGCGTTTCCATTGTCATTTTCCAGAGAAAATGTCTGTAGCGAATTTCGTAAAAGTGGCGTATGGCACTTTAATCGGGATAACTTTTAAGAGGATGATTTTTTAATATCCAGTGTGACTAATCAACCCGATCCTAACACGAATTGTTTCGAACAAGTGCCATTTACATCAACGGCAATACACGATATTTTAGATGACCCTGAAACAAAGAATTAAATTGTTCGCCCTTATCCTAAATCAAAGCCTCGTGTAGCATTGCGAAAAGGAAGAAAAGAGGAACTACTCGAATTCTCACGGACACACCAGAAAAGGATGAGCAAGAAGCAAACTCGAAGAGGAAGGTCGCCAAAATGAAACAAGGCAAAAAGAATCTTTACCCTGATGCTGATAGTAGTGCATTTGATTTAGATGAAGCACAGTTAATAGATTCGTTGGATGACGAAAATATTGGGCCTGAAGAGGAGGCTTGAAATTTTTTTAAATTAGATTTAACGTCCCTCTCAGTAGGTGATAAAATGTGACAGTTGGTAAAATGTGTATTTAAGCACTCTTAAAAGTTGTTTTACTATATTTACAGACACCCTTAGCATTGGCAAAGTCTGTAAGTATAACGTACTATCCAGCAAGTCAAAATATGTTTTTGTAGAATGAATGTACTATGTACCTACATATATGTCAAAAAGTGATTTTTATAAAAAACGTCCCATTGCTACCCACTCTCCCCTATCTAGTTATCTATTTTCTTTAATCCTATTATTGTTAAAATTTCTGTGATCACTACTACAATTATGTCATACTACGTACATTTTTTAAAGTTAAGACTTCTTTGTACAATCAACTGAAATAAAGTGAATTGAATTGAATTGAAAATTGAACTACGAATGTCTGAAGCAAACAAAGACTCTGATCGATTTCTGAAAAATGACAAACTGCAGAAAATTCTCATGAATTTACATTGCTTTTGTCAAGATGTCATAAATATTTTCTTTCGACAACCGACCTCACAAATCTATCTGCACTTATGATTATGTTGATATGTATGTCGCTGACATGACGCCTGGATGCACCCAAACAAATCACTGAAGTGGATTCACAGGAAAAATAACAAAGTCCCTCTACTTCCCAACACAGGTTGCAAGAATGCTTTTTGAATAACTTTCAAAACTAAAATTTAGTGCACCATTTTAAAGAGAAAAATGCAACAAATTTAGGTCAACGCAAATTGAAAGAATTCACCCACACTAGGAGAAGCTATCGATCCCAGTTTTTGCTCCCCTGTAGTTATTTATCTGTCCTGTAGTTGAATGTACATATATGATGAGTTTTATCTATAAAGCTGGGATAAAATTTTCTCCTTACGGAAAATAACCTTTTACAGGTTAGAATATATAGGTTAACGAACATCTAAATCCAGGAGGAGTACATCAGTACTTGGCCTTGTCAACTTAAGAGGGTTTATTGCTAGTTGTCTTCTTCGTTTTAGACATGCTTGACTTTGTTCTGTTGACCCACTTCTAAATTAGCAATACCTTTGAAAAGATACAGAATTGATCCAGACATGTGTACTGTGCATCTACTATAAGCTCCTGCTTGACACGAAAATTTTGTGGAGCCAGTGGCATAGTGGGTGTTTATATAAATATGTAAATATGTATATACATATGTATGTGTATATATTTTCTACCGACATGGGTTTCAATTTTATTTCGGATGGATGTTAATCTCACAGCATTATATTTTAAGTCCCGCAGTATGTACAGTGAGTGATTGCTTGTAATAAAAATATAAATTACTCTTTATAAATATGTATAGAAAATGTGTCGGAAATATTCTACTTAAATATAATGACTGACACGGCTAATAGTTTCATTGACTTAATATATAGGGCAGAAGGTGGGATTCAACGAAAAAACTATTTTTATTAGGAATTTTTTACAATTTCTCGAGCTTTTTTCTTTATCTATATGTGGGATTTAGGGAAGATATACTTAATTGAAAGATCCCCTGATGATTTTTAAATATAAATTGATAACTTTATTACTAATTAAACTAAGTAAACAAATTAAAGTATACTGATCTTTGACGTAGGCCACTCGGTGCCGTTCAGCCTGCGGAGAAGACTGCCCATCAACCAAGCAGTTGAGAATGTTCGATCGTTCTTCCCCGTTCTTCCTCATCTGTCATCATCGTATAGAATAGAGTTGCCAGGTAAATAATTAATTCGTACTCGGCTGGTTTGGGCTCCAAATCTTTTTTGGTTTGGATCCCACATTCGGCCATCCTGTAGGTGCATCTTCCTCGAAGAACATCTTTCGGATTAAAGTTGCATTTCGATCTTTCTCGTCATCGTAACATCTTGGTGGATTAGTACCCTGTTGTCTGATATCATCCATTTGGATCGTCATTATCGTAACTAAATCGTCATCTTTGCTCAATTACTTCATCAGGTTGAGCTGCTTCATATCTTCTTGAATCATTATTACTGCGTCGTCATTGCTAGCAAACATCTTCAGCGTTACTTGCTTTCGGTCCTTTCGTCCTCAAGATCCATCATCGTGACAGCTTACGTTTTTTTTTTTTTAAATACTTCTTATCTTCGATATAAATTACGTCTTCTCGTCGTCATTCTGAGTAAGTACATGGAGCGATAGTGTTTGTATTACTTACTATCTTCGAAACTATGTGTCTATTCCTTCTTTTCTGAGTTGATAGCGCTCTACCATTCGTTGTACTGCACGTCGGTGACCAGGATTGAGTATATGTTCAACCTCTGTACTATCGTCTTTAATAATTTGGAGACATTGTAGTTCTTCATCTAGTTTTGGAAGGGAAATCAAAATTCTTCCTTGCTTCATCGTATGTTCCAGTCTATTAAGAATCGTTCGTTAACTCTAGTTGTCTCAAAATCACATCTTTGGTTACTAACATGAAACTGGTCCTTCAGATAAGTTCCGTCTATTAAAATCTTGCCATAAAATGATCCCAAGGAGGAGGTCTTTTCTTGACCTACACCTCGAAAAGTAATAGAATCTCTTATGTCTGCTCATTGAAGAAGATCATATGCATTTTTTCTTATTAGGCTGATATCACTTCCAGTGTCGATTAGAGCTATAAATTTCGAATCGTTCAATACAATCGTT